>CAUYSK010060084.1:0-101525 GCA_963575035.1 Avahi laniger
TTAGGGTATTTCATAAACGGAGTTGATAAGGCAGTGGCAGGGGTTTTGAGAGAATTGTCTCCAAGTTTGAAAGAAGTTCTACTGTGGGTCAAATGCTACCACACAGCATAACACGCTACAGAGAAACCTTTTGTGAAAGGAAGTCAATCAACGCAGCAAACTTCATTAGTGTCTTATTTGAAGAAATCGCCACGGTCCCCACAGCCTTTTGCAACCAGCACCCTGATGAGTCAGCAGCGGCCACCATCGAGGCAGGACCTTCCCCCAGCAAAAAGAATACGACTTGCTGAAGGCTCAGATGATCCTCAGCATTTTTTAGCAATAAAATATTTTGAACTAAGGTATGTACATTGTCTTTTCCGACATAATGCTATTGCACACTTAATGGACTACAGCATAGTGTGGACATGACTTTTGTATGCACTGGGAAACCAAAGGATTTTTGTGACCACCTTTAGTGGGACGTTTGCTTTACTGCAGTGGTCTGGAGCAGAGCCCACGGCATCTTCAAGCTCTGCCTGCACAGCACGTTCTTACTGACTGCGGTCACCACGCAGGGCAATAATCACTAAAACGTGTTCCCCGAGTTTAGCTGAAACTGTGTGTCCTTTGATCAACATCTTCCCTTTCTCCCCAGCCTCTGATAACTACCATTATTTTTTTGTTTCCTTGAGATTGACTGTTTTAGACTCCACATACGAGTGAGATCATACAGGTTTTGTCTCTCCGTGCCTGGCTTATTTCACTTGGCATAATGTCTTCTGGTTTCATGCGTGTTGTCAGAAACGACGGAACCTCCTGCTTTGTAAAGGCCGAGCAGTATTCCATCGCGTGTACGCACCACCTTTCCTATATCCGTTCGTCTCTTGCTGGACGCGGAGTTGCTCCCGCATCCCGGCGATGGTGATAGTGCCGTGGTGAACACGGGGTGCAGGTGTCTCCGCAGCGCACCGATCTCCATCCCTTCGGATACGTACCCGGGAGTAGGATCGTTGCACCCTATGGCAATTCTGTTCCTAGTGTTTTGAGGACCCTCGACACTATTTTCCAACGTGGTTCTACTGATCGTCATCCCCACCGACAGTGCGCGGGTCCTTTCTCCAGATCTTCCCCGACACTCATTATCAGTCGTCTTTTTTATAAGAACCGTTCCAGCAGGTGTGAAGGGATCTCTCCTGGTGGTTTTGATTTGCATTTCCCTGATGACTAGTGATGCTGAGCATTTTTTGTACATCTGTTGGCCACCGACGTCTCTTTAGGGGCTCAGCATGGTGGCGGCAGCGTCTCCGGGAACGCAGGGCCCGTGCGGCAGCCTCTGTCTCTCTGCTTCTTTCTGTCCCTCCTCTTCATTCTTCCCTGTCTTTGTGGTCCAGGTGTCCCCATCCAGGTGGCCCCCACGGCCCCTGAGCTTGCAGGTCACAGAGCAGCCCCTCGGAGAGTCAGCTTCTCCTGGCCGCAGCTCCATGTCCCCAGGAGAGGAGATCTGACTGGCGTGGGTGGTGCCAGTGTGCGCTCCTGGTCACCAGCTGCACCTGGTGGGTTGCGGTGGGATCTCGTGGAACAAGCAGCACTGCCCAGGCCTACTCCTGTGGACGGGGTCGGGGAGAACCTCCCAGAGCAGGGTGACCATTGGCTCGCGGGCTCCGATATCGGCAGAACGGCATTTGCAGGATTCCCAGCCGCGCTGGCTGGCCAAGGTGTGAGGGTTGGAGGGCCCTGCACAGTCGGCTTGCCCGGCTATCCGCTCGAGAAGTGTCCTGCCTCCACGCCAACCCCCGCAGAACTGGTAAACCCACTGTGCCAACTAACTGGCTGAGACATCTGAAGCTGTGTGAGGGGTTGGACTACCTGAGGTGGCCCAGGCCACAGCTGTCCGGGGATCTGGCTTCAGTGCACCTGTGGGGCTCCGGGCAGTGCCGGTTCATCAGAACCTGTGTCCGTATGAAAACGCACCCACCATGAGGGCAGCTTTTAAAGGTGCAGCGAGACCTTCCTCCCTGGAGAGCCTGGTGGTTGGCCCATGGCCAGTCCTCCCCGATCCAGTTGCTTTTCTCCTGCTGGTCAGCGAGACAGGACTCGCCCCACCTGCTGGGTAGACCCTGTCCCTCGGAAAAGCACCAGTGGCGAGATCCAGTCTGTTTACACAGCAGCACCACTGCAGTGAGGCGCATCTAGCCTCACTAAGTGGGTTCTTTTAAGAGTAAAGCCGCAACGATCAGACACAAAATCCTCATACCACATGAGCGACTCTATTAAGGGCCCGCAGTCGCAGCCAGACTGAGGGACTTCTAAATGAAATAATGACTCAATGGAAAATGCATTCGACAAGCTGCTGAAAGTAAAAAATAAGCCTTGGTCTGGGAAATGACAAAGACCTCAAACAGACGTTGTCAGGATACAATAAAGCCGAGATGGATCACGTCGGAGGGGAAACTTGGGTGCGCGTTCCTGGCGCAGCGAGCAAGGCGGCCGTGCGGCCATCCATCTCCGTTCCCGGTTCCTGCAGACGGAGCATGACAAATGGCCAGGGAGGCAATGAGTAAACATCACATCCTTCACTTCGCGAGCACAGGCCCCGGGCTCACCTTGATGCAGACCCGAATGAAGACAGGTTACCTGGCGGGGGAGGGGCAGGCACGCTCACCTTCAGCTCCTCTGTGCAGCCCAGCAGTCTCCGGGAGAAATGGCAAGACTGTGCTCAGGGGCTGAGTGGTGGACTCGTATTTATTAGCAGTGGCACGATCGTGTCTTTGTCTGCTGCAGCGGACCCTCCTGACAGCACCTGCTGTCCCAGCTCGCACGTCCCTGTATGGGATGCACGCCGAGCCGCTGCTGTTTCCGCCCCGTTTCCCCTCACTGGGCTCCAAGCCTCTCCCGAGCAGAAAACAGATTTGGTCTCCAGCACTAGTGCCGGGCACAGCACCTTGCACATAGTAAGTGCTTAAGAAATGATTGCTTAGTAAAGGAGGTGACATCAGAAGAGACAGAAGACGTTGCCCATCCAGGCTCTGAGATACGTATCTGTGTGTGTGTGTGGTGAAATTCACCATTCTAACCGTATTACGGTGTACAGGTCAGTGGCAGCGAGCACACTCACTGTTGGGCAGCCATCACACCGTCTGTCTCTAGAACTTTCCTCATCTTCCCAAATGGAAACTCCACATCCACTGAATGCCAACTCCCCATCCCCTCCCCCAGCCCCTGGGAACCTCTAATCTACTTTCTGTCTCTGTGATTTTGACTCCTCTAGGGACCCTGTATAGGACAGTATTTGCTGTTTCGTGACCGGCTTATTCCACTTGGCAGAATGTCCGCAGGCTCCTCCACGCCACAGCGTGTGTCAGGAGTCCCTGCCTTTATAAGGCGGGGTGATACCCCACTGCGTGTTGAACGCATCTTTTGAGCTGCCGGAATGGGCGGAGGAGGGGAGGTGATTGAGCGCGGCAGTGTCTGAGCGGCTGGGGGCACTGCATTTGGGTTGGGTTCGGGTCTGGCTGTTCCTCTTGCCCTCGCAGCCTGGGGGACTCTCTGAGCCCTGAGCAATGTGCAGAGGCCTCACGCCTCATGGGGCCGCAGTGACGCTCCGACACGCTGGGCAGGAGATGCTAACGGGGGCTATTTGTACACGCAGGGACGGAAGGCTGGGATCAGGGTGGACTTTGCTCATTCGGAGTGGAGACAACAGAGAACCGAGGGGCTGTGAAGTGGGGACCTGTTCCCCCATTTCCAGCTCAAACTGGGGACCCTGGGCTTTCCCAGCAGCAGGTCCTGCGGCCCCATCCCCGTGATGGTCCAGAGACTGCCTGTTCTCCGTCAGTGGCCAGAGAGGGCAACGCTGAGTGACGGGGCACTGGGCTAAATGAAAACCAACGAGCTGCCTGTGAAGGCCCCGGTCCCACTACGCGCACCGCAGCGCTCGTGTCCTTGCTCTCCTCTCTCCCTTTTAGGTTGGGCCTGTCAACAGCCGTTAGAGCCACTTGGTCACGAGTCTGTCACTTGGCTGGAACCGGGCTCCATTCTGAGCAGACTGAATTTGTCTCTGCATTTGTGCGAGTTATTTATTTATTTATTTTTTAAAGTAATCGCCCATTTTGCCCACATTCTTCTTGTCTGTGTTGTGAATGTTCTTATTTAAAGAGAAACCGGGGAGCTATTGTTAGCCCAGGGATAGATCAAGGGACCATACAAATGTGTCAAAATGTGCGATGACAAATCTAGGTTATTTTCCTGCAAAGACATTTTGCAAACCTGGATTGAAAGTCAAACAGAGCTTCAAAGTGTGCAATGTTCAAAGTGTTCCCGTGGGCTTTGATGAGAGGCGGCGCATCCATCCGATCTGACGGCGGCCTTGAGGCAGGTGACAGGGGCTCGCATGCAAATGGGCCCCTGTGGAGTCCAGGCTGTTTCCCTGGGGAGGGCGAGGGCTGCTCTGGGGACAGCCCAGTAGGCAGAAACGAAGCAGGTCTGCTTTGACACGTCAGGGCAAATCGCAGTGACCGAGTGGCCCAGGACACAGAGTGGCTGTGCTCTAGGCCTGCTCTGTGGCTATGCCTCTCTCTCACCTTGGGCAAAAACCATTCCTTCCCGGGCTTCGGTTCTCATCTGTGAAATGGGAGGGCTGTTTTGCGTGGGCACGAGAATACGCCAGCCCCAGTCTCCTGTGCGTGGAGGGTGACGCTCCCTGGGCTTGTGAGGTGCGGGAGGCCCCACTGGGCCCGTTCTCCAGCCCAGATCTGCGTTTCCAGCCTGCCTATCCCTGCCACGAAATGTGGACTCCAGTGGGAGACTTGGCGTCTGAGGCGTCCGGGGAAGGACTGGGGTTCCCTGGATGCTTCTCTCCCTGTAGGGGTCCTGGGCTTGGGGCTGCATGCTGGGTCTGGCTCCTTTTATATGGTTGTAAAAAATATATATTTTGAGTCATTCTGTGTTCAAATTTTAAAAAATAATTTGTCAGCTTTTAAAGAAAATTAAGTCAAAGTCTATCTTTCTTTTGAAAAACAGGAAGGTCTGGACATACTAGGCTGACATTCCCCCATGGTCTTAATCACCTGGACCGAGGGCACAGCCGACCCCTTTAAACAGGACAGATGCTGTTTGCCACACTTGCCACCACTCCCTACAGCCTCCCTGACGGCAGCCCACTTGCCCGTTGCTGTTTGTCCCTAACCCTCACCAGTTATCCGTGTTGCCTGCTGGCTCCATGGGTGTTTGAGATTCGGCCCTGGGAGGTGGAGTGGGGCCAAGGCCAGTTACCCTAGAGCCCATGGCTTGGGTCTAGGATCTGGTTCTGCTGCCAGTGGCCATCGGCCTGAGGGCATGTCACTTAAGCTTTTGGAATCCCAGGTCTTCACGTGTATGTGGCCACAATGCTCTGAACCTCAGAGAGTCACCGCGGGCACTGGCGAGGTGATAATTCATTGTAGAGCTTAGTCTACTGCCTGCCGCCTGATAATAGTAATATTAGTATATATTAATATTATAAAGTAGCAATATGATACATGCGATAACAATGTAACATGTAATAATTGCAACAACAACAGCAGCGCGTGCAGTGTTTCCCAAGACAGGCGCTGTCCTGAGTGTCCGACAGACATTACCCTATCTAATCCTCACAACAGCCCCTATGATGCAGGTTCCCCTATTAGCGTCATCTTCCCACTTTGCAGGTGAGGAAACCGAGGCCCAGAGAGGTGAAGACGCCAGACTGTCATCCCGTGGGAAGTGGCAGAGCTGGGATTTGAACGCGGGCCGTCTGGCTCCCAGCCCTGCGCCCTCCGTACGGCCAACACTGACCGTAGATCCCAGGCGTGAAGCTGTCTCCGGCGGGAAGCCAAGCCCAGACTTCCTACAGCTCCAGTGGGTCTTGGGTCTTGGTCTTCCTGGGCGAAGCTGCATGAGCCGGTGATGCGAGGGGCGGGTGTGTAAAGCAGGAGGGTTGGGGACGCCGGGAACAGCCCGCGGAGGTGCTGAGCGACTTCATCTTCTGCGGAAGCCCAGGCTCTGTCCCCACTGCCCCCCACACAGGGCCGTCTGGCCTTGTTGTAGCCGGGCGCTGCAGCCCCTGACAGCATCCTCGGTGACGGCACACGCAGGCCGTCGCTCTTGTCTGCGGAACCTTCCGCGGCTGGCACAGGAACGGGAGCCTCGCATCTCAAGCCTGCTTTTGCAGCTTCACGTCAGAGCTCCTCCTGCCAGGAACAAAGTGACAGCCCAGCACTGCGAGCCGCTTAATCCTGTTAGACAATTCACAGATCTGACGCCAGACATACTTTTTGAAACCTGAGGGTGCGTGCTGCGAGTCAAGCGAGAGCCTCACGTTGCTTTCAGAGGCTCGCCGCCCGGGCAGGCGGCGGAGTTTTCGTGCAACTGCACTGGTCGGATTCCCGCTCACTGCCAGCGAGCACTTCCCCTTCCCCGCTGGAGTGAGGAAGAGCCGGCACACGAAACGAGGGGTTGCCTCTCGCCTCCCAGCCGGGCTGCACGGAGACGGCCCGGCGCACGCCGTCACTCACCGAGCAGGGCCAGCTCGACAAAAGCAGTCTGGGCCGGGTCCCTGACTGTCAGGGGCAGTGTGTCCCTGTGCTTAGATAGTCAGCCAAGTGGACCTGGTCCTTCTCTGCCACTTGAAAGTGCAGAGGCCTTGGGCCAGGGCCTCGCAGTGCTTGCCTCAGTTTCTCTGTCTGTTGAATGGGGTGGTAGTTGAGCTGATCTCCCAGGAAGGCTCGGAGGCTCGGAGAGTGGCAGGTGTCCCCCAGCAAAAGGCATTGAGCCTCAGAGCTCGGGGGTCCCTGTGCCCTACAGGGAAGTGTGGCAGCAGCAGAAGATGCCACATTCACCATCAGACAGAACCGGTTCTTAACTTGGAGGAGTGGGGTTCATGGACCCCATGGGGGCTGTTTCTCAGAGACGTGACATTCTGAATTTCCAGGGTGTGCATGTTTCTAGCCTCATGCAGGCTGAGAGCCCCCAGGATGTGCTGGAGATCTTGGAGATCTTTTGAATGCCCAGAGAGACGTCCCAGTGCCCCTGGTCCCTGTGCCTGGCTCCCCAGGGCCTGCCCTGAGTGGCCCTTTCTGTCCTCCAGGGAGGCCCCTGGCCTGGTGGGTCCACACCCTGTCCCATCTGGCAGCCTTCCCCTCCTGTTCCTTTTTCTGCTGCACAGACGGAACTGCTAAATGCCCATCCCCATGGGATGCCTTGGGGGCTTCCCTGTGTAGCCGGCAGCAAGGGGCCAGGACAGGGTCGCTGGAGCCAGAGGGCCTGGGGCTGAATCCCAGCTGCACTGTGAGGAAGGTTAGATGGGCTCCCCCATCTGAAGCCCCTTCACTGTTTGTGAGCGTCTGGTGTGACGGATGCTAGCGGCTATAGCATCTCCCCCTTTTGCAGAGGCTAAAGCCAAGGTTCAGAGAGTCACGCCCGTGCAAGCGTGCACAGGGAGCAGACTTCTGATTCCGAGGGAGCTGCTGGGGCTGTGGTCCCCAGGGCCAGCGGAGTCTCTTGTGGAAAAGTCTCTTGTTGGCGGAGAGATCTGGGTTCCTTCTGTGACGTCCCTGCTGGGCTCTGTATAGCTCCCTGGTCCTCCCCATCCACTGGCTGTCCTTTGGGCAGGACCCTCAGCCTGAGCCTTGGATGAGGTTCTCTCAGGAGTTCTCTGGTCCCAGCTCCTCTGTGCCCGGGCTTTGACGCCGTTTCCAGGCAGGGCTGATGAGGAGCTGGGACTGTGCTGTCCACGGGAAGTACCCAGAATCCTGTTGCCACAGGCAACGAGAATGCAGGCCTGAGGGCCCTCTGCCCATCAGGCATCTGCGGCCCTGGCCACGCCAACCAGCCCTGACCACCCAGAAGCAACCAAGTCCCAATTCTCATCTCCAGGTGGTAAAGTCTGAGCAATTTGGAGAAGATCAGAGGCTGCTGCATTTGTTCCTTGGCCGGGGAGAGATCAAAGCCAAGACTGGCAAAGGTGATCTCATCTCCAAAAAAGTCCTTTGAAAAATCAAGGTGCAGCTTGGTCAGTCAGAGTGAGGTGAGTGGAGGGCTGGTAACCGGTTCTGGGGGAATCTGCTCTCATCTGTGTCCATCCAACCTGGGGCTGTTCCCAGGCATGGCCAGGGTAGAGCAGGTGAGGACACCCACCCGTGGGGAGCAGGAGGGCTGGTGGCTTTGCTGGGCTAGGGAGCCACCCTGGTAGCTTGTTGGTCACGTGCACAGAAGAGAGGAGGTGACGGTGGGGAAGGGGATGAGGGAAGGGATGGGAGGAGAGGGCAGCTTTGGCAGGGTTGGAGAGGCAGGACAGAGCGCTGTCCCCGGCCTCTGTGGTCACAGCGGTGGTGAGGGAAGACTTGTTGGGTAGGGTCTGGCACAGTGTCTGCACACAGCAGACGTTCACACCCTGCCCTCTTCATCTCTGTATAATAACAAAAGAGCAACCGACATTTGCTGAGTATTTAGGAGGTGACACTGCAGTGGAAACTGATTCCTTCCTCTCTGCCCAGAATATATCATGTGATCTAGGCTGGCCAATCCCAGAGCTCTGTCTCTTAGCCATGGTGGTTGGCTCAGGGATGGGCACGTGACCCAGGGAGGGCCAATCAGATTCTCTCCTGAGAGTTTTGCTGGAGTAATTGGGAAAGAGGGCCTGTTCTGTCTCTGTCTCTCGGTCTCCTGGTCTGATGTGGCCGTTTTGGCTGCCACATGGGGAGAGCCTGACTGAGAATGAAGCCAACACTGAGGAAGGGGGCGTTGAGAGAGAGAGAGAGAGAGAGAGAGAGGGAGCTAGGGAGGGAGAGGCATGTGCACGTGCACACACACACATGCACGCATATCCTCTGGGACCTTTGAGCCGAGCCCCAGCCCTTGCATGTCCCAACCATGGGAGCCAGTGCACCCCTCTTGGGCCTAGTCTATTTGTGCAGGTTTCAGTTCTTGTTCCAGGCACTGTGCTAAGCACGCTGTGTGCATATCATGAACCCTGATGCTCACAGTGACCTTGTGTGGTAGAAATTCTTATTATTTCTGCTTTCACATGAGAATATGGAGCCTGGGAGGTTACAGAACCTGCCGAGGAGGGTAATTCCTGTGGCTGGGGAGCCTCAGAGCAGGGCAACAGCCCCAGCATTCCCACTCAGTGCCCACAGCAGCCAGCACCATGGAGCATGGCCCGCCAGGCCCAGCGAGCCGACTGTGCATCACGGGCATTAAATTAGTATCTGTTGAGTTAAATCTCCCGGCTGTTTGGAGTTGAGCTCAACTCCTCTCACTTCCTTGGAATTTTGTCTCTGCATTGGGTGTGGCTGAATTTTTTGTCTCTGAGTCCTGGGAGGTGCGGGGTTCTCACATGGCTTTGGATGCTGAACACCTTGGCTGTGGCATGCGTGGGCTGGGCGTAAACTCCCTGGACGTTTCATAGCCGGGCCCTGGTGCTTCAGCAATATTGCCTTTCTGGGCATTTAAACACATTCCCAGGACGATTTCCATGACCCTGTTGAGAGTTTGAAATGGGTTGACCCATCATAAAATTAGTTCAGGCAGAAGACATTTTGTGTAGAGCTTTAGATTTCCTCTTTAGAAGAGATTTTCTTGTTTGAGGTGAACAGAGACAGTCTTGGAACATCCAGGTCAGCCTTTCTTTGGGAAATTTTTACAAAGGCCGGGAGCATGTACTGAAGAAAGCAACCAAGTCCTGATTCTTATCTCCATGTGGTAAAGCCTGAGCAATTTGGGGAAGATCAGAGGCTGCTGTATTTGTTCCTTGGCCGGGGAGAGATCAAAGCCAAGGTTGGCAAAGGTGATCTCATCTCCAAAAAAGTCCTTTGAAAAATCAGGGTGCAGCTTGGTCAGTCAGAGGGAGGCGGGTGGAGGGCTGACGACTGGTTCTGGGGGAGCCTGCTTCCCTCTGTGTCCATCCAACCTGGGCCTCCTCCTCTTCACCTTGCTGTGGGGCTTGGGGAGGGCCCAGGAGATGGAGCTGGCCCCACAGACTGTGGCCAGGGAAGGGGGTCATGGGCAGGATGGCTCTCTCACTGCTGATGCCAAGGCCTTGTTCCTTCATCTGCCTCTCCTTTCTCCAAGTCCTGTCTTTCCAGCCCTGAGGAAGCTTAGCTGTCCTCGTGCCTGGGGCTGCAGGGAGCTTCCCTGGGGATGAGTCCCTGTCTCCTGGCCCTTCTGCCATCCATTGTGCCTGCCGAGTGTGGTGAGTTAATGGCCCCAGCCATTAATCACCCAGCTCCTGCTGTTCTGGGTGAGCTGGCAACCATGGGCCATGGTTTCCAGAGAGGATCAGACAGTTCCAGCCACCCCTCATCTCAGGTTGGGCTCCCTGTAACCAGCTCCACAAGTGAGAAAATGCTTTCTTAATAGGATTTTTTTTTTTTTTACTTATGTTTCAAATGAATTTTTAGTGTTCACATTGTGGCTAGAACTGGCTGCTCTAAGTGGCCTTGAATTGGTGGCACCATAGACAGTGAGTTTTATCTCAGCACCAGTAACTTAGCAACTGCAGTTTCAAAGTCGGCAGAAAACAGAGACAGAGCTCAGCAGACCGTAAGATTTGTGACCAAATGTTGTGACTTTCTGTTGCATGGACACATTCTTTTGAGTGTCTTTCCCAGAACTGGCGGAGCCTCCTTGTAGCCAGGAGATAACTACGAAGCCTCGCACCACCTTCTCTGTGTCCAGAGAAGATGAGATGAGCAGCACCCACCACAGATCCCGCCTGAGGACCTGCCGAGCAGCCCATTCCCACATCCCACCTGCACATAGGCTGAAAGAATGATCAGTATTAACCCCTGGCTGATTGTACCACTAGAATCCCCACCTTGGGAGGGACTTACCCACCATTTTTTGATCATGCAACGGATTAATATGTACTAGCATGATTTCTCACTGCGCTTGCATGCCTCACACTGCACCCCAACACATAATGATACTCACTCCTCTCATGCATCATTCATTTCACCTTCAGAAAAACCCCAGATCCTGTTGGTTGGGGTGGTAGATTTGAGGCAGTCCACTCCTCCCCACTCCTCTGCAATAAATCCTTTCTTCCTGGACAATCTTTATTGTCCCAGTAACTAACTGGCTTTCTGTGTGGCCGAGCAACAGCACCTGTGGATTCGTTAACAATCTCAGGACATGTCTAAGGGAACCAGGGTGTGAGACGGTGCCCTGAAAGACACAGTAAAGGGTACTATGAGTTGAGGCCATGAGAGCCCAGTCCCTCTGGGGACCACCTTGTGTGGTGCAGAACTGTACCCTGAGGGCCCCAGGACCTTGTGGAGTGCGGACTCTGGTCCAGCAGGTCTGACTGGCCTGAGTTCTGCATTTCTAGCAAAGCCTGTGACAATGCAGATGCTGCTGCCCCCTGGTCCACATGTGTGGGCTATAGCATATCTCAGAGTCACTCAGCTGCTGGGGCTGGAGTGGTGCCCCCAAAAGATATACTGATGTCCTCACCCCCAGTACCTGGGAATGTGACCTCTTTTGGAACCAGGGCCTTTGCAGATGTGATCAAGGTAAGATGAAGTCACATTGGGCTAGGGTGGGCCCTGATCCAGTGACTGGTGTCCTCTTAAGAGAAGAGACCCAGGCGCCGAGGGAAGATGTGTGAAGACGGAAGCAGAGACACGAGGAGCTGGAAGAGGCAGGAAGGATCCTCCCCAGAGCAGAGGGAGCCTGGGCTGCCCACACTCCTGGTCTCCAGGACTGTGGCGGAGCAGGTTTCTGTCATATTCAGCCACCCAGTTTGTGCTAATTTGTTACGGCAGCCCCAGGGAATGACACACAGTCAAGGGATGGAGGAGCTGGTCCCAGGGGCACTTCCAGCCTGACCTGAGGGCAGCCAGAGAAAGCCCTGGGCAGAGGTGGCAGGTGCAGGCCGGTGAGAGCCGTCGGGTGGCTGAAGGGGGGTCAATGGGCCCTGCGAGCCTTCACCCCCTCTGGAGGGTGAGGGCTTGGTGCCCTGGGTGGGAGGCGGCTCACCCTCAGCTCTGCACGTGCCCACCCCTCCATGGCTACCCTGGGGAGGGTGGGGCCATCCCAGGGTTGGGTTGGGGGGTGGGGGGATTTGGACCAAAGGCCCCAGGCTGGACTTGTGCTTGCATTGCTAACTTGTATCTCTGAGCCTCAGTTTCCCACAGTGCACAAGTGCAATGACACAGCCTGTGAGATTGAGGGTCAGAGACGATGACGATGCATGTCATTGCCTAGGACAGGGCCCATCAGGAGGAGGGGGCTCCACGAGCAGAATGGAAGATGAAGTGGGGGCCCCACCCCCCAAAAGGGCAGTGGAGCAGAGCCTCCTGCAGATTGCCAAGTTCCCAGCCTGGCACTTTGGGGAAGGTGAGCGCCAGGGGCGGCCTGGCGGTCCACAGGCCACAGGGACTGCCGAGTCTACCAGGGACGCCCCCGTTACCTCCTGGCCCACGGAGGCTCTCTTCTTCCTCCAGCTTCCCGCCCCGCTGCCATTTCAGCCCCAGACTTCTGGAAGTGCCTTCAAGAGGCAGATGTTTGCAAGTCTGCCTGCGGTATTGATTTATGTCTTAGCGAGCCTTGCCTTTGCGATGATTAATATTTGATTTACACCCTGAGTTTGTCCTGTTTCTGATCTCTTTCTGACTCATTAAATCTTCTTTAATGGAGTCTCCAACTCTATCCTTTGGAACTTATCCTCCAGAGGCAGCTCCTGGTTCCCCCGTTGGCTTCTGACCCATTTATTTGCCTTTTGAAAAAGCAAAAACACATTTGGCTGGAACTGGCCCTCGAGACCGAGACCGCTGCCAGGAGGGCGCGGCCTGTTAAATGGCACAGCTGCCAGTTGCCCTGGGAGCTTCTTCCTCTAACTGAGTTTATTTTGCCGAGAGGGTCAGGCCCTGCTGCCCGAGGACTGAGGCCTGAGTGACTTCTGGAGCTGTAGGGAGGGGGCAGGTTTTCGCCTGCAGATGGCTGCTCCTGGGGTGGGGGTGGGGTAGGGGTCAAGGCCAGGTTAGGGGTCTTGGGCTCTTGGGCTGGCAGGGCTCTCGCTGAGCATCTGAGCCCACAGCCGGCCCCCTGACCTGGGCAGGAGCATGGTTAGGAATGTGGGTCCCTGTGACGAGACTGGTGACGGTGACAGAGCTCACTTTTGGTGACCCGTGAGCATTCGCTAGATTCTTCGCCACGTGCCTTATATTCATTTGCACATCCGACCTTGCAACATTCCTGCGGGGCAGGGGCTGGGGGAAAGCCCCATTTTACAGATGGGAAAATGAGTCCAGGCGCCTCAGCAGTTCAGGGGCAGAGCTGGGACTCCAAAGAGTGCTCTTGTCTCTGCCTCCGAGGGGGGACAGCCAGGGGTGCTGCGAACCATCCTGGTGCGTGGGACACCTGCCACAGCTCTCGCCCCCAGTGGCTGCAGTGCCAGGGTGGAGGAGCCCTGCCGAGACGACCTGCCTTGACTCTGCCTTGACTGGGTGGCTTGTCCACAGGCTGCCGGCCCCGCTCGAGGTCTCCAGGTGGCGCTAGATTTGTTAATTACAGAAGTCTGAAAACGGCCAAGTATTTATTGGATTCATCTGTGAAAGTCAGCGGATTTGCTAACAGGGAGACGAGGGCTCTTGCTGTGAACATGACGAGCCCTCTGCCTGTGTTGGGCGCAGGAATGATGCGGTCCAGCCACAAAGCCCGCAGATTGGACTATCCGTCTGCAGGAAACGTCCAGAACAGGCAAGGCCGTAATAATAGCGGGTGGATTAGCAGCTGCCTGGGGAGGAGGGTAGACGTGAGAGGCTTTGGGGCAGCGGCAAAGGCTTGAGAAATGGGCCCACGTCCAGCTCCCTGGCGGCTGGGGGACAGGACGCCGCCCGCCAGAGAGCAGAGAGCTTCTACCCTCAGTTCAGTTCCGCCGCTGACCTTTCCTCCTTCTTTTGTATTCTGAGCTTTCTTTGATGCAGCTTATGTAATTTTATGTTTTTATTAGGGTGGTAAAATGATGAGTATTTTTTTTCCTTTTTCTGTGTTTTCAGATTTTTGTAATACATTTATAATGCAAAGTGGGGATCTAATGAAAAGAAAATCACAACCCGCACCCCCTGCAAGCAGACACAGAAAAAGCCAGGGGGAGTCACACCTGACTCACAGCTCACAGTGCTCCGGCTTCAGGAGGAGGAGGCGTGGGAGGGTGGGGCTGTAGGGGCCTCGCCGCCCTCTAGGGGGAAGCACCTGTCTCTCCCCCTCCCCCAGGCCTCTTCTATGGGAGGGGGCCAGCGGCCACCATGACCTGGAGCGTGGCTGCTTCACCCCGGTCGTCCTCTGCTCAGTGGGCCCCGGGGTCTCCCTCCTCCGGGTGGGCGGCAGCCGCCCATTGGCCCACCCTGCAAGGGGCAGGAGGATGGGGGAGGAAGCGCAGGTTTGGTCTGGGTCTTGGTCTGGGTCTGAACCACCCCTCGGCCTTCCCAGCTGTTGCGTGCTTTAGTCCTTGTCTGGGTCAGGAGGCTGCGTGTGACCGGCTGGCCTCCTCCCCACCTTGGCTCGGTGAATCTATGTCTGGCCCAGTCGTATGTGGAGGACACTGCGCCGCTTTCTGTTGTTCCTGGACAGCGTGAGCAGAGTGGGGAGGGAGGCACGCGCCCACTGAGAGCTCGGAGGGCAGGGGAGGCTCGCTGACAGGTGTGTCGAGCAGGAAATTCTGCTCCTGGTCACAATAAAAACTCGCAGAAAAGTGAGAATAGAAGGAAATTTCCTCAATTTGATGAAGGGCATCTACAAAATATCTACTGTTAGCCTTGCACCTGATGGTGATAGGAGTTGCTTTGCCCTGGGATTGGGAACCAGGCAGCGATGTCCACTCTCTCCGTTTTTATTCAATTTAGTGCTGGAAGTTCTAGCAGGGGCGCTAAGGCGAGAAAAGGAATTAAAAGGCACGCAGCTTGCTCGGAATGAAGAAAGGAAGCTTTTCCTGTTTGCAGATGATATTGTCTTTATAGAATATTCCAAGGAATCTACTGGAAAACTCATAGAACTAGTAAATGAGTTCAGCAAGATTGCAGGATACAGAATAAACATCCAAAAATCAATTGTGTTTCAATATACTAGCAATGAATACATGGGCACCAAAATTAAAAATATTATACTATTTACAAGTGCTCAAAACATGAAATATTGAGTTGGAACTCTAACAAAGTACGCAGAGGACTTGTGTGTTTAATACTCACACAATTCTGATCAAAGAAACAAAAGAATATCTACATAAATGGAGAAACGTATATTTTGTTCATGAATCAGAAAGCTCAACATAGTAAAGATGTCATCTTCCCCTAAATTCATACACTAGTTTAATACAATTTTTATCAAAATCCCTGCGAGATTTTATTTTGCAGATATGGACACAATTATACTAAATTTATTCGGAAACACAAAAGAACTAGGATAGCTGAAACAGATTTGAAAAAGAAGGAAAAAGTGGAAGGAATCAGTCTATCTGGTTTCAAGACTTACCATGTGGCCACCGTAATCAAGACTGTGTCACAGGAGTGAAGGGGAAGACGGGGATCCACGGAACAGAATAGAGAACCCAGAGACAGACCCACACAGACATGCCCGGCTGACGTTTGACGGAGGTGCCAAAGCAGCTCAGTGGGGAAGAGACGGGCTTTGGAGAAGCTGTGCTGGAGCAACTGGGCATCCCTGGGCAGACAAATCGAGCCATGAGTGAAATCTCACACCTTATGCAAAAACGAGCTAAAAATGGATCATGGATCTAAATGTAAAATACAAAGCTATAGAACTTAGGGAGAAAAAAAAAAAAAACCCACAGGACAGAATCCCTGCAGGAATGTAGGGCCAGGCAAAGCGTTCTTAGACTTGAGGCCAAGAAGCATAAACCATAAAAGGGAAAAACTGACTAGTTGGGCTTCAGCAAAATAAAAACCTTTGCTCTGTGAAAGACCCTGTTTAGAGGCTGAAAAGACAAACCGTAGAGTGGGAGAAAATATTTGCAAACCATACATTTGATAAAGGACTAGAATCTACATAAAGAACTCTCAAAACTCAACAGGAAAAAAGCAAACTGTCCAACTAGAATGTGGCACGAATGAATGAAAAGGCACGAACAGACGTTTGCCCGAGACGTGCGTGTGGCCAGTGAGCACGTGGAAGAGGTTGGACTTGGTTACCCACCAGGGAATGCAGATTAAAAGCGTAATGAGACACCCCTACACATCTGTCAGAGCGGCTGAAATAAAACAAAGTGGCAACACCAAATGCTGGAGAACGGGTGCAGACTGTATCGTTCATACACCGCCAGTGGGAATGTAAAATGTTGCAGTCATTCTGGAAAACAGTTTATCAGTTTCTTAAAAAAAAAAAAAGAACTAAACATGCAACTACCATACGATCCAGCAGTTGCACTCCTGGGCATTTGGCCGAAAATGAGGACTTGTGCTCACGTAAAAACCTGCACACGAATGTTTATAGCAGCTTTATTCGTAATAGTCGAAAACTGGACACGCCCAGACGTCCTTGAACAGTATACGGTCAGCAAACTGGCACGTCTGCACCACGGGCTAGAACCCAGCAGAGACTGCTGATGCACAGGCCGCCTGGATGAGTCTCCAGAGAACATCCCTGAGGGAAGAGAGCCAGTCCCAACAGGTGACAGGCTGCATGATGCCATTTATGGAACCCGTACGATTAACACTCTTGAAATGGCAAAATTATGGAGATGCAGAACGGATTTGTGATTGCCAGGTCTTGGGTGGGGGCTGGGAGGGAGGCGGCTGTGGCTGTGCGAGGAGGGCCCCGGGAGGGACCCTCGTGCAGATGCAGTGTTCTGTGTCTTGACTGTATCAATGTCACTTCCCGCTTGTGATGTTGTCCTACAGTTTTGCAAGGTGCTGCCACTGGGGGAAACTGAGGAAAGCGTGCAAGGATCTCTCAGTGTTATTTCTTACAGCTGTGTGTGAATCTACAATGAGCTCAGACAGGTTAAAGAAACATCTATTTCGAAGGTCGTTCATGTAATTACATAATAACTTTGTGTTCAGCATTAGCATTCACACGTGGTAAGTGCCAAATAAGGTCACGTTGAAAGCTCTCGGCAGGCCCCTCCCACGCTGGCCGGGGGAGCTGTGCCCAGCCATGGGGTCCCTGGACGACCCCACAGCTGCAAGTCTCAGAGCTTCTTGGAGCATCTCGTTGATCTCAGGCTCTGGGTGGAGGCTCAAAGGTACCCCAGAGGGGACAAATGGGGGCTTTGGCCCTGTATGTTCGTGGGGCACCTTGCTGGTCTTGAGTGCTGAGAAGGGACTTAGAAAATAGGAGGAAGGAGATGCCATTGTGGGGCTCCCTGCCACATGGGGCCAGGGCAGAGCCTTGCTCGCCGGGTCGAGGGATAGTTGCTGTGGTCCCCTGCATCTCCCCACCAAAGCTTGGTTCTATTGTCAAAGTCGATGACACTCCCCACCCCCTACCCTGACACAAACCCCAAGAGGGGCGAGAGTTCCCGAGCGGGCAGAGGCTTGTGTGGAAAACATCTCATTTCCCCTTTTTGTCTTCAGCCCCTCAGCAGGGTGGTGTCCTCGGCATCCTGGCCTCTGGGGAGAGGGGCCCTCACTGACCGTCCCTGCGGGTGCTGGGGCGAGGCCTGGCAGCGGGGCTCCTTCCTGGCCCTGCGTTCTCAGTGGCAACGCCTCTCAGCTGCCGGCACCAATGCCAGGCCTCGGCCTCTTCTCTCCCCAGCGTTGCCTCCGTTGGCTTCCAGCGCCCCTGCGGTTCCTCCTCCTCTTGGAAACGGGGGAGCCCTCCGCAGAGCTGGGTGGCAGGGGACGGGGCAAGCCTTGGGCTGGATACGGAGATGCCTCCAAGGGTTCCCTGACCTGCCCCTGCGTGGCGAGGGTCCTTCCCTGTGCTGGCCACGGGGCGGACACCAGAGGCCTGGCCCTGCCCGCAGGGAGCCTGCACCCTTCTTAGAGATGGGTCCACTCAGGGAAGAACGGAGGAGCAGCCATGGCTCTGTCCCAGACAGGGACTCCCACGGGACAGACTGTCTCGGAGAGGAGATCGGGAGTGACCAGAGGGAGGAGTTAGGCCAGGAAGCCCCTCTACGCTCTCCCCACGTGGCCAGAGCTATGTCGCCCCACCTCGCCCATCATCATCTTAGAAATGTTCAGTGGCTTTTCCTGCACTGGAAGATTCTGGAAGTGTGCTCCTTCCCAGGCTGCACGGTCCCCATTGCCTGGCCCCTGTCCACCGGTGTCCCCAACTCTCCTCATCACCGGGCTCCTGCTGCCCCCGCCCCGCAAGTCCACGCCAGCTCAGGGGCCCGGACCAGCCCTTCTCTGCTGGAAAGAACCACGGTGCACTGCGTGGCTCACAGTGTTGTCTGCGCTAAGTGGGAACGACTGGGAACCGTCTAAGCGAGGACGGTTATGTAATCACAGGTGCCACACGGCTTCCCACAGCGAGGTGGGGAAACCGCACAGTGGAGCCCCTGCCAGACGCGGCGGTTGGGGCTCTTAGGAGGCTTTGGCCAGGCACCCATAACCCCACGGGGAGGCGCGTGCCCTGTGAGCAGGAGCTGCCAGGACGTGGCGTCTCCTCTGCTGGGTCCGGGTTGTCGCCACCACACGGGTGTTCTGGGGAGCCTCTGGGAGGCAGGGTGTGGGCTCCAGGCTGCGGACAGGCGCGCTCAGTCTCTCAGGCCAGATCTGCCCACGGCCAGACTGCCAGGGCCACGGCCAAGAGTTCCAGGGTGCCCACACAAGGGATCTGAGAGCACACAAACAGGGCCAGTCCAGGGGGCAGCGCTGGGCAGGAGATGCCCAAGCAGTGCATCTGTGCGCGTGTGTATGTGTGCATACACGTGTGTTTATGCGTGTGTTTACATACATGTGTGCATGTGTATACATGTTTAGACATGTATTTATGTGTATGTATATTGTGCACAGGTATATATGTGTGCATGTGTGTGTATATGCATGTGTGTATGTGTGTGTATGTGTATATGTGTATGTGTATATGTGCATGTGCATGTATATGTACATGTCCACACATATGCACACATGTCTATACACATGTGTGCACATATGCGCACATGTGGATGTATATGTGTGCATGTATGTGTGCATGTATGTGTGTGTATATGTATGTGTGTATGTGTGTATATATGTGTATGTGTGTGCATGTATATGTGTATGCATATGCGTGTGTGTATGTGTGTATGTGTGCATAAATATGTGTGTGCATGTATATGTGTGTATGTGTATGCGTGTATGTGTGTGTGAGATTTATTAACACGCGACCACCTTGCCCCTCAGGGAATGCAGTCTGGTTGGCATCTGGGTTGCGGCCCGGTCGGCTTCCCTCTCTCAGGGAGGACTGCGGTGGAGGAGGGATGAGAAGGGGAGGGAGCTTTCTTCCCCACATATCCGAGATACATTAAGGAGAAAAGGCATTTTGCCAGACAGGAAGAAAAGTATGAGCCCATTTTTGGAGAGCTCGTTTTAGAGAAACATAGAAACGAATGCTTAGGAAAATTACTGGAAGGATATACAAAAACATGTCAAGTGGTGCATTTGCAGTTCTGGGATTTTGGGTAATTTTTGTTCCCTTCTTTTGGCTTGTCTGCATTTTCTAACATTTCTACGATAAACACCTATTACTTTGTAATAACAACCAGAAAGTTATTTTAGCAGTTGGCTGGGAGCTGCGACAGTGTTTAGGTGAGCCGCCTCCGGAGTTGCCACCGAGCGTGCCGCGTTCTCACTCCTGCGTGTGCCCAGAGCGTTGGGGACGAGGCGGCGGAGATAATAGCTAGTTTCCTTGAAGGCCTCTTGCTCCCACCTTCGCGCTGCCATGGTGACTGTCTTTTTGGGGTGCGTAGGTTTTGCTGGCCCTTCACGGTGGGTTGGGCACTTGTCACCGAGCCCATTTATGCTCCCCGAGGCCCCCAGAGCACAAACTGAGGGTCGTTTCCACGGGGGGGCTGGTGCGTCCTCAGGGCCCAGCTCTGGCTCTGCAGCCTGGGGGCTCTCTGGTGAGTCCCGTGTTTCTCGGGGCCTGGGGTTAGGAGCAGTTAGGACACGGGGCTCCTGGGCCAGATGTGTGAGGGCTGGCGACCTGGGACAAGTCCCGTATCCTTCTAGCACTTCAGCTCCCTCATATACAAAGAGAGGATGACAATCGTGTCCTCCACATAAGGCCAGCTAGAGGGTTACACAGGCAGGACACATCTAAAGCACGTGGGGTTCCTGGCAAGTAGCAGCGCTAAATTAGTGCTTATCACTACTGTAATCACGACCATCGTGCCGTGGCATACCTGTGGGCAGAATGATGGTCTTCAAAGACATCACGTCTTAATCCCTAGAACCTGTGACCATGTCGGGTTGCAAGAGCTGAGGTTTGGATGTGTCCCTTCCAAAGTTCAGGTGTCACCAGCACGATGGGATCAGAAGGTGGGTCTTCAGGAGGTGACGATGACATGGGGGGCTCTTTGCTCTGAGTGGGACCGGGGCCCGTATGAAGGCCTTGAAGGATGGGGTGCAACCCTCTCACCTTTGCCTTCCACCATGTGAGGACACGGCCTTCCTCGCCCGGGAGGATGCAGCCCTCACCAGATGCCAAGTGCTGATGTCTTGAGCTTGGACGTGCAGCCTCCAGAACTGTGAGACGTGAATGTCTGTTCTTCATAAACTGCCGGTCTGTGGCGTCGTGTCAGAGCACCACCCGCGGATGAAGGCACCTGGTGGGATCCAGGTGCAGAGGAATTAGGGCTGCGAGTCAGCCAGCCTCGCCGTGAGAGATCGCGCGGGGTTCTCTGGGTGGGTCTGGTGTGATCGGAAGGGCCTTAACAGTGGTGGGGGGCGGGGTGGGGAGTCAGAGTCACAGACGGGGCCAGTGAGATGCCGCGCTGCTGGCGCGGAAGATGGAGGCGCAGGTGCCTCCGGAAGCTGGGAAAGGCGGGGGATCGGCTTCTCCCCTGAGGCCACCAGAAGGAACGTGGCTTTGCCTGCATCCTCTCTTTAGCCCAGTGACACCACGGTGGCCTTCTGACCCACAGAACTGTGAGAGGAGAGCACGTCTGTGTTGTTGCAAGGCACTGGGGTTGCGGGAGTGCCCACGGCAGCAATCGGAAGCCAGTCTGGGGATGCTCTCAGTGCCCCTCACCACAGAGGCTGGGAAGGCGGGTGAGCCGCTGGCTCCCAACGCCCCTCCAGCAGCTGGGTTTGGAACCTGTCGTAGCTGTGGGTCTCCTGTGCCCACCCAGGATGCAGGCCGTCTCCTGCCAGCTCTGGGGTGTGATTCTGGGGCGGGATCTGGCGCTTTGGGGAGGTGGGTGGCCTTGAGCTCCTGTTCTTAGTGCTGGGCCCGCAGGGTTTCTCTAATGGATCCAGTTTGGAGTGTCTTCCTGTCACTCCGCCTCCTCCTGGCTGCCACCTTTGCCCAGGTGTTCTGAGTGTGTGAAGGGGGAGAGCCAGTCTCCCACTCTCTCAGGGTGAAGAGCTGACAGGAGGCTGCGTGCTCAGGAATACTCGAAAATCTTCTTCAGCCCCGGCGGCGGAGAGTGCTCGCGTGGAGAGGCTCGGGCTGACGAGTGCCTGCTCTCTTGCCGCACATGGAGGGGCGGGGGGGGTCTGCAGTCACTCTCCTTAAAAGCTCCTCTTTTGGTGTGAAATCCCGGCTTCAGAAGGGCTGCCCGGGAAGTTAAAGGGACGGGAAGCCCCGTCCAGGAGCTGGGTCCAGCGGTGGAACCAGTATGGGCACTGCAGCCTCTCCCCCGCCCTCCACCCTGTCCGCTTGGGCCCCCCATGGGCCAGGGGACATCCTTGCGCCTGTCTGCCAGGGCCCTGATGGCTCCCTGGGCTCTGCAGAGAAGCCCCTAGGCCCCCTCCCCAGCCATCCCGACTTCCCTGGGCGTCACAGCTGACCCCGCCCTCCTTCCCCCTCTGCCTGTAATTCAGCTTTGGACACCTCTGCCTGCTTCCTGTGTCCCCAGATGTGGCGTCCCTGCTCCCTGGAGTTCCAGGGACATTCACCCTCTCTCTAGCACTTTGGCACCATTGAGCTGTCTGGTCTCCTGCCAGCAGTCAAGCGTCTGTGCCTGTGCCCACCTGCTCTGTCTCGGGGAGGGCGCTCAGGGCCCTGGGGGAGCCACAGGCCCCACCCCACTTGTGGCCTCCTACTACCAACGGTGGGTCTCAGGGTGGCCCCATGTCACAGGCTTGCAAGATGGCAGCAGACGCTTCTGTGCTCGTGGCCAGCGAATGACAAAGGAGGGAGCTCTTGCCCCGGGATGGTGATGAACGAGCATTTCTAGTTGGAATGTTCCTTTTGCCCAAATGGCTCTTTCAGTAGTTGGTTTGTGGGGGAAAATGTGAAATCTGCACGGAATTTGCAAATACTCATGCTGCTTTGTCTCTGAGAGCATTCTCTCTTAATAATGGAAATTTGTTGTCATTCTAGGAGTGGCACGAGCTGAATTTGCGTGGCGGACGACAGTGTTTAGAATAATTCTGGATAAACAGCTCCGTGACCTGGTAAGTGCTTGCGGCAGGTCAATCTCACTCTATTTTGGCAAAGTTAGTTCCCAGCCTGGGTGATGTGGACACTTGTGGGAGTGTCTGCCTCCCTGTCCCTGTCCTTAGCTGATGCTACCCTAGGACCACCTGCTTGGAGCAGGAGAGGAGACGACATTCCTGCCTGAAGTCTCAGGGTTATGGGTCCAGGGCTCAGCTCGTCTTCCAAGAGGTTTCTCCCTCAACCTCTCCAGCCTGGTGAGACTTCTCCTGCCCAGCGCGAGGTCTGGAGGCAGCAGCTCATTTGCTTGGGTCGGAGCTGGCGTTTCCTCTGGCCTAGGTTTGCGCTGCCAGAGAACATTGGGTTGGCGGCTATTCTACCGGATTCTGTTGTTCTAGGAACCCTGGACTGGTTGGGGCGCTAGTCCACTAGGACGATTGCAAAAGTCCCAGGGACTGGAGGCTGTAACAGCAGAAATTTACGGTGCCACAGTCCTGGAGAAATCTGTGGTCAAGGCATGGACAGGGTTGCTTCCTCAAGAGGCTGCGAGGAAGAATCTGTTCTTGGCCTCTCCCCTGCGCGTCTCTGTCCAAATTCCTCTTTCTGTGCGGCGTGGTGTTGTTGGGTGGGTTAAGGCTCCCTAATGACCCCTCTTACCTTGATCTACAAAGATCCTATTTCTAAGTAAGGTCACACTCAGGTACTGGGGCTTAGGACTTCCACATCTTTTGGGGGAGACAAAATTCACCCATAGCATCATCTTTGCAGAAAGAACTCTTGTCCCCACAGAAAACGACAGCTAACATTTCCAGGGTAAACTGTTTTCTGCACGATGCTGGTGCCAGGGGTTCTGAGACAAGCTCTCGCTGAGTGCTGTTTCTCTCCTAAGGACACAGGGACCTGCTCAGGGCACAGGGGCCGGGAGCAGGTCTCAAAGCCGTGACAGGAACTCGGGCTGCAGAGTCAGGCAGCCTGGGTTCAACCTCCAGCTCTGCCGCCCATTTGCTGTGTAACTCTCAAGAAGTGACTTAGTCTCTCCGAGCCCCTTCCCTGGTCTGTGCAAGGAGGCGACGGAAGCGCCTGCCCACAGGGTGGTTGTGAGCTGCACAAAGAGATGCAGGCGCGAGGAGATGCGGGCACGGTTCCCAGCACCGGCCTGACACCCGCCAGGCTCCGGACACTGGGTCCTCCAGGACCTTGTGTTTAGCACTTTATCCTCGGTGTCCCTGCATCCCAGGCTGACCTCACTCCAAGCCACCCCGAGCTCCCTTGGGAGCAGCACAGCCCTTTGTGGAGGGGTTTGGGTCGCAGTCGGTGCTGATCTTTTCTGAGGGGGCCTTGGCGGCCCCAGGGCCCTGCTTTGGGAGACGGAGGCTGGGGTGGGGGCAGAGCTACCAGGGCAGTGCCAGGAACCAGGGGCAGGTGGGGGTGTGGGGTTGCGTCACAGCCCCCTGCTCTGCAGGGAGGGATGGAGCGCCGCCCTCGCCGTAGCCACGCACCCTGCAGGATGGATCTGCACAGTCTGAGCACTTGACCGGCGAGGCCGACTGAGGGGTCCACAGAGCCCGGGTCCAGGAGATCTGAAGAGAGGTCGGGGAGGAAGGGCCTGCCGTGCAGATGGGCAGACTGCCTGCCAGGCCAGGCCCGGCTCAGGCTGAGGGGCCTCTGCTGGGCCAGCTGCAGGGCCACTGGGAATAGGCTTGCACTGAGCAACAGCTGAGGGGGGACCTTTAGGCACAGAGCAGGGCAGGGGGAAGAATCTAGAATAGAGAAAGATGAGCGAGCAGGAGTCTTGGCTGAAGGGAAATTTTAACCTGGACCTGGGCATAGCTGCACGCCAGAAAATGGGGGGTCGTCCGCCAGGGCCGGGAAGAGCAGAGCTCAGCAGCTGGCTGGGGTGGAGGGTGGGGTGGCTGCTGGCACCGTCCCCACCTGCCCTGCCCAAAATGGGCCCTTCTGTGTGTGTGTGTGTGTGTCTCCCTCCCCCTCTCTCTCTGTCCCTCTCTCTCTGTCTCTGTCCCTCTCTGTCTGTCTCTGTCCCTCTCACGTGCTGAGGGCACACTGGGCCCTCTTGCTTCCTACCCCACCTCTTCATGTGCGTCTCTTCCAGGCCAGGAGCCCTTCAGGCAGGTCTGGGCTGTGCTGTTCACGGCTCCTTCTGACACATGTGCTGACATACAGCAGGTGCCCAATAAGTACCCGTGTTAGATGCTGCTGCTGCACCTTGAGTGATGAGGCTCTGTCCTGAGGGGCGCCTGGGTGGGCTCACAGGGTCCACTCCCTCCTGCCCAGGGGCCAGAGCTTTGTCCTGTGACGTCCCCTGCCGGCCAGCGCACACCTGGTGGGCCTCAGCCGTATGGGGGGTCGGGGTGGGCCCTGTCCCACTCCTGGCTCCGTGGCCACTTCCTGTTACTGCTGGTGACCCGTCTTCTCCCCCAGGGCTGGTCTGACTCTAGCAGCCCTCGCGTCCCTCCCCTCCCTTCTGTCCCTCCAGCGACCCACTGGGAGCCTTCTCCGCACCGTCTTCCTTAGACAGGAGGCTCTACCGTGGGGTTTCAGGGCTACTCGGAGCTTTCTGAGTCCAGAGCCATTTGTTCTTCCCTTGTGACCCCCACCTGGATTGCACACAGCCGTGAGAGGAGACGGCCTCCCCTGCAGCCCATCCTGGCTGCTCTGTTAGGGATGTGAAAAGGGCGGAGGCAGCTCGTGGCTCCCACCCAGCTGCGGGGGTCAGGGTGCTGTCCCCAAGGGCAGACCTGTGTGAGGGGGTGACAATGGCTCCTCACGGCTAAGGGAGCAGGACCCCTCAGACGTCTCTGGTCTCCCCAGGGTTCCCTGCTGATGTGACCTCGATGTCCTAGAGCCCCGTGGGAAACCACAGCCCAGGTTCCCTCCGGCAGCGCGGGCCTCTCTGACCCTGTGCCGGTGCTGTCGCTGTCCCGGTCTGGGCTGCGGCACAGGGACACGGTGCCGCAGGGGCTGTTGGCACCTGGCGCGCTCCTGACGGGTAGCTTTGCGCTCCCATCGGAACGTGGGCTGCGGCAAATATCGCTCCCTCCCACTATTTAAATTGTGAGTCCTCTTATTTGGAAAAACAGTGACTTGCATATTCGAGTAGCTCGAGAGGGGGAGATTTAATAAGATGCCAACTGAGTAAATGCCAGTTGCTTTAAAAAAGTAATTCAAATTGCTCAGTGGATAAATGTTTGGGCAAAAAATACCCTCCTCGCAGCCACCGTGGTGGTGGGCGCCACTCCGCGCCCGTCTGATGGTGGGCGCTCAGCAGGCTGTGCCGCCCGCACCGGTGCTCGCAGAAATTGCACAGCAAACAAAGCCGGAGTTCCAGGCACTTGGCGCGATGGTGGCTCCCGGGGGAGCCGTGATTAGCTGGCAGCACAGCATGGGCTCCGGGACTGAGACACAGGCGAGGGGTCAGGGTCCAGGTGCTGTCATCGTGTCCTGGAGGCTGCAGACAGATGGCAGGGCCCTTGTAAGTCTCAGACCCTGCCCGGGACCCAGCCTGGGTCAGCGTCCTTTACCTGCGGTGCCCACTTGCTGGACTCTGGGAAGGGCCACAGGCCTTAGCCAATCACTCGTGGACGGTGGCAGCAGCGTGGTGCCCAGCAGGTGCCTGGGTGCTGACTGGCCTCTCCTGCCTGCTGCAGCCTCGGCAGAAAAGGGAACAGCTGCAGGGCAGTGTTTCCGGAGCCTCCCTCTTCCCTCCCGGCCACCTGCAGAAGGTGCCAGGTGCTGGCCAAGCTGCCCTCTGCCCGGCACCCCTGGCCCTTCTCAGGGGGTTCTTCCAAGGGAGCCTCTGGGCCCAGCGCCTTCCCTCTGTGGGCCCGGACATTAAGCCCGCATCTCGGTGCAGTGCCCCTCGGCTGCCACCAGGGGTCACCAGGCACACGGCGGGCTGGAGGGCGGACGCTGGGGGCCAGCAGCGGCGAGGAAGCCGGCACCAAGCAGGACGCAGGTGTCTTGGAGTGAACCCTGGCCAGACCTTCTGGCCAGCTGAGCCATGAGCCTTGGCGGTTGCAGTGCCCTGAGTACCAGCTGCCTGGGATGAGCTGCAGGCTACGGGGGTCCCGGGACCTAGTGCTTATGGCTTCGTGGACTTTGGAGTCATGACAATCCAGCTATAAATCCTGTGTGGCCTTGGGCCACATCCTTAACCTCTCTGAGCTTCAGAGAACTTTCCGTCTGTGAAATGGGAGAAATGATCGGGGGTTGATGGAAGGAGTCCAGGAAATAACTCATGCAAAGTACTTGACACAAGCCTAGTGTCGTGTGGTCACTCAAGAAACTGTAGCGGTTGTTATTATTGTCACCAATAGAGTTTTCAAGGGGATTGTCCTTTCTGTCATCATCTTCTTCAAGACGCTCCATGGCTCCTGCTGGTTTTTAATGTTTCTAATCTTCTCCTGTTGATTATTCCTGGGGTTTCAGCCAAATAAGCACTTCCAATTACAGCTCTTGCTGCAGCTCTGAGTTGCGTTGCCATGGCAATGGGAGCAGGGATTTTACTTCTTCCCTGGAATGTACACACACGCGTGTGTGCCTTTTTGTGAGTTTCCGTCTGTGACCAGCGCTCCCTCCCGTGGTGTCCGGGGTGGCAGGTGGGAGGGGCGTGGGGCGTGGTGCTGAGGCCCCTCCTCTGGCTCCGAGCCCTTTCAGCGGGGAGCCTTTTCCTTGGGTGCTACAGGCCACGTTGGGAGGGAATGTGGGTCCCCCCACGCAAACTGGGTCTCCCCTCGAAATGGCCTCAGGAACTCTGTCCAGCCAGGCTGGCATGGGGCTGTGCCTGAGTCCTTAGAGCATCACAGATGTACGTGTGCACCTGTGTCTCCCGTGTGTCTCTGCCTCTGTGTGAGGGAGACCTGAGTTGGAGCCGAAGCTGAGATGGGTGACAGGATTCTGAACTCAGCTCAGGCCTGGGGTGGATTGAGGTCCAGGGAGGGGCTGAGCTGGAAGTAGAGCTAGGGGCTCACTCTGACCTCTGGATCCTCTGAATTGCAGACACATTCAGCATCAGGCCTGCCCACCCTCTGCACTGGAAGCTCCCGGAGGGTGCTGCTTGGTGTGGGGGCTGCTGGGACTCTTTCACTTGAAAGGGCCAAAGTAGCCTGAGCAAAATTAAATAAACGAAAGAAGGAAGGAATAAAGAGAGAAAACACACACAGACACACAGAGACCCACGCGACGGGACCAGCTAACCAGCGTCCAGGCTCGTCTTGTTTCGTGAAGGGTGGGTTGGGGCCAGTTCCACGGGCCTGGCAGGCCCTGACTTTCTCCAGAGCCTGTTTTCAGAGCACCCTCGCTGGGCTGGGACCAGATGTCTCCAAGGGGAGGAGCAGAGCTTCTCTCTGGCAGGGCCCACACAGCAGAAGTTTGGGCCTGGCCTTGCTGGGGGCAGGTGCCCAGCCCGGGGCCCTCTTGGGGCCCAGGGACAGTGGCCTTTGGGCAGGTCCAGGTCTCTTTCCACTGGGGGTGGGGCAGTGCAAACTGACACACAGTCCCCAGGGACATGAGGGCAGGGAGAGGGGTGCTGCCCCCAGGACCTCCTGTCCACACGGGGGATGGGTGTGCCTTCCCCGCTAGACGGGAGCTGAGGACAGAGCGTCGCAGTCTGAGCTGGAGGTGCACTCCTCGGGGTGTGGGGTGGCTTCCTGTGGGCCCATCGGCACAGGGAGATGGCAAGAGAGGGGAGCTGGTCCGTAGGGGCAGGTGCCGGCTTTGTCCCCTTCAGAGACTGGGAGGCAGGGCAGAACCAATGGCCCCACACCCCTCCACGGGCAGCCCGGAGGGGCGGGTCCCGTCCTGCCAAGGAGACGAGTCCTCAGATTGGGAAGGCAGGAGCCTGTGGGGCAGAGCCAGCCTGCCCCAGGACTGGCTTCAGGAGTTGGCCCAGGAGGGGTCAGCGGGCCGTGCAGAGCCATCACCAGACTAGCCTGGAAACGCCCTGGGTTGGGTGCCGCATGCAGCCGCGTGGCCGTCTGTCCCTCCCTCCCAGCTGTGATCCAGGTGCAGTGACCGTGTCTGACTCGTGGCTGAGGCACGATGGGCTCGGTGGGGTGAGGAGCCCGGCTGGGGCCACGGCGGGCTTCCTGCTGGGAACGCAGCCCTTGGAGCCGGCACGGCCTCTCGGGGAAGGGACGGCAGAGTCTCTCAAGAGCGGAGAGCGGTCCCAGGGGAACAGTGTCTGTGGCTGGTTTGCACCTTCCAGAGGACACGCAGCCGAGATGTAAGGCCAGCAGCCCGAGGCAATGCTGTGGGGACAAGGGACCTTGGTCACTCTCCTGTCCTGGTCCACACCACTGAGCACACTGCCTCCCTCCCACAGACACCGCCCCTCTTGCCAGGGGGACGGGGCGGCCATGACCTCGCTTAGGTACTCAGCTCCCTTGTGCTGGGCACTGTAGGAGCTCCTCACTCGTCTGATCTCACGTTGTCCTCATGGAGCCCTGGTGGGCAGATGTGTAGCAGACCAAGTCTGCGGGTGAGGCGTTGAGCATGTGTAACTCGCCCCAAGTCCCCAGGGCAGGTGGTGAAGCCATCACCACTGTGCTCACTGCCCCTCAGGGAGCCTCCTTCTCCTCGGGGCCCAGATAGCACCCAGCACCCCAGGAAGTGGGGTGTGAGTGGGGAGGGTGCCTGGACTGGACCATCTGCATTCCCTGGACCAGGCCCTGCAGCCGGGGTGGGGTCTCCTGGGGAGACTCCGGCTGTTCCTGGGCCCCGGCCTCCTCCCACGTGGCCGAAGCCTGAGGTCTGGCTCCAGCTCTGCTCGTTCCTCTGCCAGTGCCCGGACAGGGAAGCCGAGCCTGGCTCAGGGCAGACGGCTGTGTACAGGGTGCTCTGCCTGCCTCCTCAGGGTGGCCAGAGGGACGGAGACCAGGGTGACCCCTTGAGACTGCTCTGAGGTGTCCACGAGCCAGAAGTTGCCCTCCAGGCAAGAGGGGGCTGTGCTGCCGTGGGTGGGGCCTGGGGTATTCTGAGAGGCACTGCTCTGCGCCCCAGCCAGCCCTTCGTGATGCCATCCGACCCTGCACAGCTCTGGACAGCGGCCAGAGTCCTTCCCGGGCACCTGTGCAAGGCCACCTGCCCTCTCGGCCGCGTGCGGGGCTCGGGCTCCTCAAAGGAAGGCAGGTCGTTCATGGTGGCAGGAGTGTGAGACCGCAGGGCGGTTCCCCGGCCTGGCAGGGGGCTGGTGAGGAGGCACACAGGACCTGCTGGAACGTGCCCAACTTCCAACTCACCCCAGGGATGGAGGACTGTGCCTGTGTGTGTGTGCTGGCACGTGTGTATGTGCACCTGTGTGCATGCGTGTGTGTATCTGTGTGCATGTATGCACATGCGCGTGTGTGCGTAGCACACCAAACTAAAGGGCGTCTGTGAGACGGGGGCTGGGCTCCATGGTGTGGGACATTCACCCGGCTCCAGGTGCTGCTGGGCAGCTTCCTCAGGAGAGCTTCCTGGGGAGCTCCGGAATCTCCAGGGATGGATTCAGGGCTGGATTTGTGCGGGGGCGACAGCGGCGCGTCTCACATCCGCCTCTCTGTAAGGATCACCGGGGAACCGGCCACAGATGCACCGGTCTCTGCCCTCTCCTGAGTGAGGCCTAAGGAGCTGTCAGAACAGAACCTCCCGGGTGGGTCAGAAGCCCGAGCCTGCCTGGCTTCGCACAGCGGTTTCTCTGCTTCCCTTTGTCCTGGTCTCCTCGATGGACCACGATTTCTCAGACGCCTGGTCAGTTTCCAGGCTGCCTGTGGGGTGTTGCTCCGATAAAACGTGGCTGGAACATCTTAGCTTCCTTTCATCCGGGGGAGGGAGCCTTGGCTTTTAACCCTCCGCAGTCTGTTTCAAAGACCAGCCCTGATGGGGTATTTTCTTTTAAATTTTGGAAATTTACTTTAAGCTTCTTTACGGTGATTCTTTGGCTTTGAAAGGGATACATTTTGTTCCTGGAATGAACCAGGGATTCGCTGAATGGAGGGATTTGACAAGCAGGGTGAGATGTGGGACCCTGGAATTCAGCCCGAATGTCCGGCCGCATCCATTGTTGCAATGAATTAAATTCTCTCCTCTGCATCTAGGACGGTTCTAGATATTTGGGACAACTGAGAAAATAGTCACTTCCATCACTTTTGTGGCTAGTGGTCCCATGAGGAACCTGGTTGGGAAACCTGTGGGAATGGCCTCTTAAGATGTTGGCCCCAGAAAATTAGGGGTTTATCCAAATGTCTGCATCATGGACTTCGACTGTCCCCATCCAAAAGTCTTAGCGTCACTAGAATACTTCTGGGATCTCCGTGGTATTCCCTTCACTGCGGCTGGAATATCAAGTATTTGGTTTGTTTTGAAACTGTCTCTTTGGAGCCTCCAGAAGCCTTGTGACATGTGGCTACATCTTTGACAGGTGTCTGCTCTGTGTGTAGTTGGTTTTCTATTTTGTGGTCACACACCCTTTGCGTTTATAGGGTTAAGGAGACTGCTTCAGCGTGGCCCCGTAACCATTTCAGTTTTCTGTCTCAGGTCTTTCCTGGCCGGGATACCACACCTGCCGCTGTGCTTGGACACAATTATGCTCTTGCCTTCCTGTTTTACTGGGTGGGGCAAGGAACCCTGTCAGTCTACCGTGTAAGACACACATGCTTCTCCTCCTCCCTCAGAGGCCCAGGGGGCCCGGCCACCCTCCCCTGCGTGGGGTCTCCCCAGGCTTGGTGGCACCTGACTCCACACCACGGCTCTCGCCTGCTCCCCTGCGCTCTGAGCCTTCTGCGGGGACGTCACTCCCAGGCCCAGCTTCCTTCTGCCTCGACTCCCCGCCCTCGGTACTCCCACTGTGGCATGTCACACTCGATTGTCACCGCCACTTTCCCAGCAGGACTGAATCTTCCTGTCTTCACGAAACATCCCAGTGGCTGGCACAGAGTCAGGCAGAGGGGGCGCCTGGCGTCCACGTGCTGAGTGGACACATGGACGGATGGCGAAGCCCATCCCAGGCAGGGTGATGGGACTTCCGGACCCCACGTCTTCCCCACTGCTGTGTGCCTTGTCTCTCTGACCCCTGTGACGTGAGCTGGCCGGTTGACGTGAGAACACCAGGGTGAGGTCTTCCAGATTGTTCACTCGTGCTGTTGTTGCTTAGAAGCCAGGAGCAGGGAGTGAAGTCCTTTCCCTTTGGCTCTCTGGAGGGAACCAGGACACCTGGATGAGGACAGTACAGCAGGCACCAGGGGCTGAGTGTCCGTGTGGGGGCCGTGGGGTCACCTGGAGCGCTCAGCGCTCGTGGGAGTGGACGGGGTTGAGGGGAGTCGGTACGGTTATTTCCCAGCTGGATGGCCGGCTCCAGCTTCCTCCTGTGTACTCAGCGAAGTGATGTTTCCTGGCGCCCCTTGCAGCGAGGGGCAGCCGGGCAGCTGCTTTCTGGCCAGTGGAAAGTGGGAGGGAGACGCAGAGGGTGCAGAGGGTTGGAGACCGCCTCCGGTTCCGGTCCGGGAGACCCTCCTGGGGGGACTGTCTCTTTCTCCACCTTCTGGGTGAAGGAAAGTGGCTCCAAGGACCTGGGAGATGGAAGGAGCCTGGTCCACCTGGAGGAAAGCCCGGAGTGCCTCAGCAGGAATCCCTACCTTGATGGCTGCCCCGTGGTGAAGAGATGACCTGGATTTTGTGAGGTCACCAAGATGGCGGGATTATTTGTCACAGTAGGTGGTCTAGCCAGGTCTGACTTTTCTCCTCACTGCCCCGTCCTGCGAGCTGCTGCCTCGGTGTGTCAGCTGCTGACTCTTCTGATCCTGGCTCAGGGACTACTTTTCCTGGGTCACCCTCCTTGACCTCCAGGACCACATCGTGTCCCAAAGATCCCTTAGCTCCCTCTTGTCCAGTAACCCGTGAGCATCTCGGCGGGAGGAGAGCATGTTTTGACCTTGGTGCCTCGCATGGTGCGTGACAGCGGGTCCGTGTTCGGTGTGCTCTTGCGCAGCAGGGGGGGGAAGAGGGGGCGGGGGAGCCCTCCAGAGTCTCTTAGCTCTTCTCTGGATTACTGGTACAGAACAAAGACCAGAGCATCTCGGACGTTCCAAATGTTTACTCTTTTGTGATATAACTGAGTTTCTATTAAAAATTGGACTCCTCTCCCTGCACCGTCCGGCCATTGCGAGACTAGATCCTTCTGGGTCATGTGGGCTAATTTTTTCCCATTTATGGGTTTACTCTTGTTATTGCTCTCTTTCTCCTCTCATCTATCCGTGCGTCAACCTCCACCTACACATCCTTCCGTCTGATGAAAATGTGCTATATGCCAAGTGCTGTTCAAAACTGATAAAAATCATTGCTGTGAAAAAGCAAAAATTCATGTCCTCACGGAGCATCCATCAATCCATTCTCTCTCTATTCTTTATGTAGCTATCTATCCATCCATCCATCCTCTGTCACACAGCGGTGCGAGAAGTCAAAGCACGTGACCGCATGGCTGCTTTGGCCGGTGAAATCCAGGCAGAAGCCATGCGCCTTGTCACTGGGCAGAAGTTTAAGAGCCACTTCTTGCAATGCCACGTTTCTTTTCCTCTGCATTCCGTGGCAATGTTCTAGGTGTTTCCTGCTTCATCAGCTTGTGTCCGAGAGCGAGGAACGCTGAGGCCCACGGCACCACCCCATCGTAACACACAAATGGCCCCGACTCCTAGTCTGAGAAAGAACGAAAACGGCCCTATAAGCCGTTAGATTTTCTGTTGTTGCTTCCGTAGCATAACCTGGCCTGTCTGGCTGACAGACACAAAGTGACAGATTGTTTTCCAGATGGTTATGCCAATTACGGTCTCAGGGCTCAGGAGGGAACGTCTTACTCCATCCTTACCTGCCTGCAGTTGTATGTCTTTACTTTATTAAATTTTTAGAAATCAGTTTGAAGGGTGAGAAGGAATCTCATTTTAACTTCCATTTCCTTGATTGGCAGGGAGGTTGAGAATATGGGCAGGGGACGTTTGCTTTTTATTTTTCCGTCGCCATTTTGTCGCGTGCCTACTGTGTGCTGGGAACACACGTGGTATTACAGGATGTGCTTGCGGTTTAGTCCTGCCCTGAAGTCGGCAGCGAGGTGGAGTTTCAGGCGTGCGAAGTCCTGCATGGGGAAATTTCCCTGGGGGGGACCCACTGCTGGGTGAAGGCGGATGTGCAAAGGCAGAGGGTTGAGCGGGAGGCGGCGAGGGAGAAGGGAGCTCGGGAGGGGAGCCCTGCTCGGCAGAGCTTCCTCCAGCAGGCAGGCCCGAGGCCAAGGTGGATTTACAAACATGCCCGTCCTGTCCTGCATCTCAGCGCACTGCCGCCTCTGCTTCTGGTCTCCGGTGTCTCAGGTGGTGGTGGGGGCCAGGTGGGGGCCCCGTGTGCTGAGCTCAGGGCTCTGCCTCCTGACGGTTCCACCCGAAGGCCTCGGGGCGGGCTCAGGCCTGCGCATGACGGCAGCTCATCATCCCTGGGCTTATGTAAGTTCCCTCTCCGGCGGCCCTGTCTTTGAAAGTAAGCTGCTTACCTAAGTATTTCGGGGCACATTTGAATTAATTTCCAACATAGGGTTTGCTTTAATGGGAAGTTGACTGGAGACCAGTGGGAAGTGGGGGGCTGGCTCTGGGGAGGTGTGCCCCCACTCCCAAGCCTCATCAGTGCTGGGGCTCCCTGGGAATGCCGCTCTGTGGCCCTGGTTCCCAAGAGGTGCTCAGGATTCCAAATTTTTCTCCACCTTTGTGCCACCGTGAATTATTCGGGTAAATTGCTTTGGCTGTGGAGGAGCCAGGGCCTGCAGAGGCTTCAGCCCTGAGGGTAACAGAAGCAGAGGGGCTGCGCCGGGCCATTCGGAAGACGACGGGGTGGTGCCCGGGGACGGAGTGGTCAGGTGAGGTGAGGCCTTGCCCGCCGGGGCCGCGCTGCTATCCCAGAGGCGCCCAGCGCTCCCGCTGGCCGGACGCTGAGTGAGAGGAAGGAACATGAGGGTGCCTGGGGTAGGGACACCTGGCTGCCTTCACAGGCCTCTTGGCTTCCAGGTAACGCCTGGTCTCTCACTCCCCCTCTGTCCTTGGGGGTTCCTTGTCTGTGCTGACCCGGCTGGGCCTTTCCTAGAGGCATGGGATGGGCCAGAGGGCTAGGGGACCTCACTCAGCCCAGGGAGTTTTGGGACAAGGGTCTCGCCCCACGATCTGCCTGGCATGCTCCAGCCTGCAGAGTGCTGAGCATGGGGTGGCGCACACCCAGAGGTGGGGCCGCATCTCGGGTCCTCCGGGGCCTCCCCCGGCCTGTCAAAGAAGTTGATGCTACAGGACAAGAAGGTGCTTGCTACTCAGTGAGGAGGGCTCTGGTCCTGGGATGAAGGTCCTTGCCCGATACCTGCTACTTGGGTCTCCAAAGCTAAACCACTGAGTCCTTCTTTGTTCCCCAAACTTCCTTGATCCAATTTGTCTGACTGGTGGGTGCTTCTAATTGGAGAACCTTCCAGAAAGCCCAGCCTTTGAGAAGTGGCTGGGTGGTCAGAGGACTTCGGATAGTCCCCTGTGGCTTGCTCTACTCTCCCATGCTGAGGCATAAGTCCCCCTGACGAAGGGCTTGAGGGGCTGATGTACCTGTGGGGGGTTAGGAATGGGGGTTGGGAAGTGTCTTCCCGGAGGCAAGAGAGAAGACGGCAGGAGGACAGGCAGCAGTGAGTGGGAGAGGTCAGCCAAACTTGGGGCCGATGGGAGGCGGATGACAGAGGCCTCCAGGCTTGCAGAGTCTTCGGGAGGACACAGGGCGCCCTGCAGGCATGAGTGAGGATGATGGAATCCATTTTTACCAAACCTCAGAGGACGGGGTGGCCTGGCCTGCACCTGGCTTACCTGCGGCTCCCAGAGCCCGCAGAGCACCTGGTGCACGGCCGGAGGTCACAGCACGGATGTAGAAGCCCACTTGGGCCCGCCCCAGAGTGCGTACTCTCTGGCCAGGGCTGCAGGGTGAGCACGCGGTGAGTGGGCCTGAGGGGACAGACAAGACCCCAGGGGACTCCCACCCCTACTGGGGGACTAGAAGGTGGGAGGCCGTGGGCCACCACCCCTTCCTGGTGACAGTTGATGCTGCCAAGCTTGACAGATTGCTTTCTAAAAAATGCTTTTTCTTCCTAAAACCCCCAAACGAACCCCTCATAAAACATTCCAAAGAAAAGGCAACCCCTGGACAAGCAATTGTGTTTCCAGCAAACCAGACCCACCCAGGAGACACAGAGCTGGTCGCCCTCCGAGCTCAGGGCCAGCCTCTGGCTGCTCTGAAGGTGGGGCGGGGAGGTGAGGGTCAGGCTCCAGGAGCTGTTGCCTTCCCTGTTGGAGGCTTTGACCTCGCCTGGGCCCCCTAGGGGCTGTGTCTTCCTGGAGATGGTCACGGCTGCCCTCCTTGGATACCGTGCTCTCCGTTTAATGATTCAGCACGCGCCTCGTGTGGCGAGGTGGGACGTAACCTTTAATGCCAGCAGAAAAGCTTAATAAGGTTACATTTGAGCCCGAGATGCAGCGTCTGCAGCTTAATAGCCCATCCTGAGGCGGCTGCGGAGGCCCCGTCTGTTCCGCAGCAGGCGGGAGGCCCCGTAGCCTCTCCCGGTCGCTGCGCATGGGCGGGACGCTATGCACTGGAGGGATCGTGGGGCCCTGGTCCCTCTGGGGAGCACAAAGGCATGGACGGTGCCCTTGCTGTGAGCACTGAGGTTGGAGTCAGGAGAGCTCCTGACACCTTCCTGCCCCCCACGCTTTGCAGAAGTTCGCTCTTGGGCAAGGTTTCTCTCTCTTCAGGAGTTATTAAGAGTTGCGGGTGCGGGGCACTTCGTAATGCGTGTCCTCTGTACACGGTGGCACCCACAGTCTTGGGGACCAGCGACTGCCTTCAGCTTCAGGGCCATCTGGCGCCTGCACCTGCACGTCCAGCACAGGAGGTCGCGTCAGCGTGTTCGTGCACTCACTCGCTCACTCAACAGGTTTCCCTGGTGGGCGCCTGCTGGGGGCAGCCTGACCGGGGCACCGAGGCCTCAGACGTGAGCAGGAGGGGCTCTGGCCAGCGGGCTGCGGTGACACACTTCCTGCTGAGCTTGCCTGGGCGCTGGGCTTTGGATGGAGAGTCCCAGCCTCAGTCCCCAAGGGCACCTTGCTTTGTCTCCCTCCCTCCCCCTTCCTCCTCCTTTCCCTGCCTCCGACTCTCCCTCCCTCCAGCAATTTTTCTGAGCACCTCCTCTGTGCCAGCTGCTCTTCTAGGTGCTGGGGGGCTGGCAGCGAATCAGAACCCGCACTGTCCCTGCTGTCAGGAGGGGCCAGGGCCCCGACAGCCAGCCCCTAGAGTCTGGGGCCCAGGGTGAGGCCCCCCGTTTCTTGTCATTTTGTGAGTTCTCCCACTTGTTTGGGGTTGGCAGCTCCTTCCAGCCCCGACTGCCAGGACCCTGCGCCGGTGCCGAACCCCGGGGAGTGGCCCTCCCAGCTGCTCACGGAGCTGACAGCCGAGAGACAGTGACTCTCAGAAACGCCTTTTCTGTTTCATTTTCTGTCACTTATGTATAGCAATCTAAATTTCTAGCTGTTAATGAAGGATTATAGATGTGTTAAAAAAAATCCACAAAGACTCTGTTCTTGCATTTGGATTGTTAATTAAATTCCCAAGCTCCATTTTCAGGTTTTAATTAATAGCACAGGGTCCTTCACTCGCATGTCGGCCTCCCTGGTATCACCCTCGCTTGGCCCCTCTCAGGGAAAGCTCCTGGAGCAGGTATCTGCGTGGAGGGTCCCGAGGCCCCCACCTGGCAGGGCTTATGGGCTCCCGCGAGCCTCCTTTGCAGGGCGACCGAGGTGGCACTTTTCCCCATTGGGGTCGTGCAGTGGTGGAGGGTCACTGAGTCCTTGTCCTTCGGGGCTGGGTTGCAGGCTGGTGATGCTGGGGCGTTTGTTGGCCTGCTGATGCTGCACTTGCGGTTTGGGAAGCTGCTGCCTCCTGAGCTGTGCTTCCTGGCTGAGGATGTGGTGCAAACAACAGCTTCGCTTTGGCAGGAAACCATTCAGCATAGATCATGGTGCGCTGTGCTTTCTCCATGAAGTTAGACTGTTCTATAGAAATAGCAAAGCAGTGGTATTAGCTTCGGCTCGTGTCAGCTCTGCAAACCCTGGCAGAGCGCCTACGATGTGCCGGGCACCTTGCCGAGGGCCTGGGTTCTGCAGAGCCTTGTGGCAAGATGGGGAGGCTTTAGGTTCTGATGTCTGCGTAGGTTAAAAAGCGTGTACATAAAAATCAGCCTGCACTTGCCCCCTGACCTCTGGATGTGGGCTTGAAAGTGCGGGGCCCGGGGACTTCCTCTCTCATTCCTCTTTGTACTCCAGCCGTGGCTTCCCTGCAGGGCAGCAGGGGCCGAGGTCTGGTTCGGACAGGAGGCAGCCCCGTGGAGAAAGCTGATAAAGACATAGTCTTTCTTCCCCACCTTGCAGCCCAAGCCTATGTAGCTGAGTTCTCACACCTTACATCTCACATGGTGCCAAAGGCTTCTACAGACAGCGAAGTTAAGAAGCGAGAAGGTGGAGTTGTTCAGTGTTGGGTTGCGCGCCCTGCAGGAGGGCACAGCTGACGGGGGTGTGGAGGTGCACAAATGCACACAGCTCCTGGGGCGCACAGAAGAGAGGCACTTGGCTCCCCACCGTGGGGTGCGGGAAGATTTCCACAAGGAGCTGGTGTGCTGGTTCCTGAGGTCACATTTCCTATTTAAGAGGATAATGACCAGATCTGGAACAAAAATGAAAGCACTAGGCATCTAGGTACGTTTGGGTGCCTCTTCTGCTGCGGACGAATGTCACCAGGCTGTGAACTCTGTCAGCAGTGCCCTGCACAATGTAATCACCTAAGAAATACTTGTTGAAGGAATGAAAGACCAGTAATTATTTTTTGTTTTGAAAGGAAATCTTTTAACTCTTGACTCTTGCTAATCCAGTGGTTCTCCACTGGGGGCTATTTGCCCCCCGGGGGACATTTGGCAATGTATGGGGATAGAGAATAGAATGGTGGTTCTGCCAGGGGCTGGGGGGAGGGCAGGTTTTGGGGATATGTTGGTCAAAGGACACAAAACCAGTCAGACAAGAGGAATGAGTTCAAGAGCCCTGTCCTACAGCACGGTGACTGTGGTTATCAGCAAAGTATTGCGGTCTTGAAAATGTGCTAAGGGAGTAGATTTTAAGTGTTTTCACCACCGAATAATGATAAGTGTATGAGGTAATGCATATGCTAATTAGCTTGATGTAGCCATTCCCCAGGGTAAAATATACATATTTTAAAACTACATTTGTGCACAATACATTTTTTTTTTTTTGCTTAGAACAACAACTCAGGGTGCATGGTTTCCAGTATGTGCTTATGACCTGCTGCCCAACTCTGGGCTGGGGGACAGTGGTCTGCACCAGGGCTGGGCCAGGCGAGGTAAGTGAGGAACCTTGGGTGTGAATTTAAAGAGAAACTCATTTTCTGGCCCAGTGCTGGGCTCCCCCCACCAGGCGCCACCCAGGCCCCACCCTGGTCCATACGAGTGAAGGTAAGGAGTGAGCTGGGGATGACCAGTCAGCCCCCACGCACGTCACGTTCCCTCTTAGCAAAGCACGGCTCGGCCAGGGTCCTGGCACTGCCTGGAGTCTGTCTGCGTCTCAGAAAGGCTGCGAAATATGTCAAAATACATCTCAAAGCAAATCACAGTAATGCTCCTTTAAAAAGACATGAGACACACCTTTACCACCAGCCCTTTCATCTGGGGGCTCAGACAGTGTCTCCCAAGCCCACTTTTGCCCTTTCCCAATTTAGCTCATTCCTTTCTATTGGCTCTGTCCATTCTCTTGGCTCTGTCCGTTCTCTTTTTGGTTATACTCTCATGGTGGCAAGATGGCTGCTGCAGCTCCAGCCTCATCTTCCCCTAGGTCTCTCTCCCAGCAGGCTCTGCAAAAGTCCCATGGCATCCATTGATTCAGCTTGGATCACATGCCCATTCCTGAACTAATCACTGTGGCCAGGGAAATTCAGTGCTCTGAGTGGTCAGGCCTGAGTCACATGTCCACTTCTGGAACGAGGGTGGGAGGAAATGCTACCCAAACTGAATGTCTCCGCGTGGAGAGGGTGGTTCCCAAAAGAAATAGGAGAGCCCTTATCAAAAGGAAGGGGGAGGGAATGGAGCAGATGGAATATGGCAGTCCATATCTAGGACAGCACCACAAGCCGAGAAAGACCACAGCCCACCAGCAGACACACCTGCCCTGCCGCTGATCCTACCAATCACGGTCCACACCCACCCCCTGGGATCTCTGACCGGATCCCTGGTGACAATTTGAATATAAACACCAGTCCGATCCAACAGAATCAAATATAGCTAATTTAGACCTAGAAGTGAAATTTCAAAGTGGCACTTAATTTAGACTTAATTGGCATGATTTCTAGTGGTCTTGCAGTATTAATTGTTTAAAGACACTTAATGAAATTTAATCAGTCCGTCAAAACAAACTACAGGCCAGGAGCAATTTGTTGACACTGCAGTCACACACTGCCAGGTGCCTGCCACTACGAGGCTCAGACACAGATATTAGGGAGGGGGGTTTGGGGGAGGCTTCTAGGCTTGTTCTTTCCTCTGGAAATCCCCTGTGAGTGATTTTTAATGAGCCCCCATTGCGGGTCCTAGACTTGAAAGGAACCTGGCCACAATCTCATGGTCTCCTCTGGCCACTGGCCCCTCGGCCCCTCCCCGTCTCCTGTTTCCCAGGCTGGGGAGAGTTTCCAGGCGCCCAAGAGAGTGTGAGAATGATCCACATCATGTCTGCACGTAGCGTATCTTTTATGGATGGCAACTCGGAGGCTGGGTGGGGTGAGGACGCGGATTCTCTCTGGCCGTGCTGAGCTGGCCTGGCCAGGCTGGTTTTCAAACCTCCTGACCTGGCTCTGGGCACCACCTCTCAATGTCGTGTGAGCGCCATTGCCTGTCTTCCAGCGCTCCTTAGCATCCAACAGCCTCTGTCCCCGAATAGCTAGGTGACTTTGGGCAAATGATTTAACTCCTCTAAATGGTGCATCACACAATGTGGGCATAGAACTGGCAGCTGCAGGGGCCTCTTTGGAGGATTGGGCTAAGGCAGGTGAAATGTCTGCACGACGCTGGCCCCGAGCCCACGGTCCATGTTGGCTATTATTGTTGTTATTATTACATCTGCAACATTTGTTATTTTAGTCCTAACGGTGGGCAGGCACCTTGCCAAGCTCTGTGCGTGTGAAGACAAATATACTGTCTTTGCCTGTGGGGAGACACGTGAACAGACAATTACAATTCAGTGTGATGTTAGCTTTTACATCCATCTTGCACCAAATGGGACTAAGGCAGTCTGTTTTGTCTTGACGTACCTTCGGGTGTGTCAGAACGTGGACAGTGCTGTGCCTAGGAGCTCCGAGAGCCCTGGGAGCCCACACCTCTGGGTGAAGGGAGTCAGGCTGGGCTTTCTGGGGGGTGCGGATGAATGTCTCTCCTGCCATGACAAGCTGCCTCCCTCCCGTTGCCATTGGAGTGGGGGAGGGGGAGCTGGGGCTCTTTAGGCTGCAGCCCGAGCCTGCTTCAGCTCTGGGTTGTGTGAAATTATCCCGGGCTCAGGACTGTGGAGCTCCCTCCGTCTGGGACTCCATCTCCTGGGGCAGTTGCAATGGCTCCTGCCTTTGCAGTCCCCCTGCAGTGGGGACTCAGTCACCCAGAGTGTCCCTGGGGAGCAGGTGTGGGGCCTGTACCTCCATGGCTTCAGGGGAAGGAGGGAGTCTCACCGTGTGAAGGGAGAGAGGGCACGTGCTTGTGGGGTCTGGGAATAAACCAGTCTAGGGGGCTGGGCTGGCCTCCTGGGCCCCTGCCCACCCCTAGGCTCTGGCCCCAGGCCAGGTGCAGCGGAGGTCGTGAGGCCACTTGGGGTCACTGCCATGAGCAACACCACCACCGCCTCCTTCTCTCTGCGTCTGTGATGAAGGCAGACCTGGGACCACGGCTTGGCCAATCCTCAGCGTGGTCTTAGCCTTTGGGAATCTTGGTTGACTCTCTTTAAAGGTGGAGAGCTGCATCTATTTCTTAGGGTCCTTGTGAGGTCATCCAAGAAAGACTCCCCTACTGGAGACTAGCACCTGGTCTCGTCTCAGGGATGGGTGCTCCCTCCTCCTGCCCACTCCCAGTGGACGCTTTCCCCTTAAGCTCCGTGAGCTGCCCCCACCACCCCTCTGTCTCTCGGGGCCTCTGATGAAGACGCCACCCCCACTACCTGCCAACCAAGAGGGTTTTGATACCCTGAATGAAAGAGCTACGTCGCCAGGCTTCTGTTTCTCTCAGTTTGCAGCTTCCCTGGAGCCATGGCGATGTCCTTGGGGCTGGAGTCATCTCCTTGCCCAGCCCTGAGGACAGCCCCTGCTTCTGCCCAGGAGGCCAAGGTCCAGACTAGTCATCGGCCATGGGGGGCCATGAAGCCACAGTGGGGTCCCATTGTGGCTGTCCTCCTTTGGAGCTGGGCTTAGTTGTTGTTTTTTTTTTTTTTTTTTAGTTGGTTGTTGTTTTAAGGCTTAGTTGTTGTTCTTTCTTGAACCTGTATTGGGTTTTGTTTGTAGCCACTGTCCTGAGAGCTTCAGCGGCACCCCATGGGAGGGTCCCCACTCGAGGAGGTGGCGTGCGGTGGTGGCCACAGCAGTAGCGGCACTGGGGCTCTGGCGGCCCCTTTGTCTTCCGATGGACTGGCTTCTCCGCACAGTCCCTCCCAGCAGTGCTTAAGGCTCCCTGGGAGCTCCCTGCTGCTTCCAGACAGCGGTGGCACTAAGGCGACCCTTTGCATCTTTCTGGAACTTCCCTTCCACGTGAGCGGTTGGTCAGGCCCCTGGGAGCGGTTGGTCCGTCTCCTGCAGAAGCCGGGAGCAGGTGCAGAGTCGATATAAACTATGGCAGAATTATTTCTTGGCCAAGGATGTTTGGGACAGAGTGTGCCACCAGGGTAATTCGGCTGGTTAATTGGGCAATTTAAAACGCAGGGTTTCAGAGGCCGGCAGCTCTGCCCCTCTGGGAGCCAGGGTGGTTTAGGAGATGGATGTGCATTCACACGGCGATGGCCAGTCCTGCTGGGAGTCGGGGGCAGGAGGACATGGGAGCGGCTCCAGCCCTGCATCTCCTGTCACCGTGGCAACCGCGGGGAGAATGTTCTCCTGGCTGGGACTCTCCCCGTGGCAGAAGCAGGCTGTGGATGACGGGACGTCTCAGGTTCTGCTCGATCCACCCCTTCCCCCACCTCTTTACTCTTTTTAAATGTGTGTTTGAAGGCACGGCTTATTACAGAACCCCTGGGCTTTGGTTTGGGGACTGCTTGCTTGTAAAAGTCCACACTGGATTTGGGCTAGGACATCCCAGCCGGGGGGTGCCTGCCCGTTCTGGAGGGAGAGCTGCCTGCGGAGTCTGCTACACTGAAAGATGGGTGCTGGGTCCCCATGGGGCTGCCCCTGCTGTCTCTGCCAGCTGTGGCCCTGTTTCCAGATGTGGACTCTGGCTGTGGCACTGAGGCCAGCATCGGGGATCGTCGTGGCTGCAGGAGGCAGGAGGGTTTGGAGGTAGGGCCCCTGGGGCCTGGGTCTTCCCCAAGGCTGGGGTGGGTGGGTGCAGAGAGGCCCCCTGGACCTGACCTTCAGAAGTTGGCCACAGCCGAATGTGACTCTCAAAAACATCCGTCAAAAGAAGAGGAGAACTAAAATAAATCCGGAGGCCCCATTTACTCATGTAAATATCCTACTTGAGCGACAACCTGCTCCCTGGAGTTGGGGAGTGGTACCCAAGCCGCCCCCGTGTTGCTGTCTGTGGGATCCGGTTTTAGAAAGAGCCTTCTGCTCCTTTAGACCTTTCTGCTTGGAAATCGCCTATCACAGAGCATGTTGCACCCCGAGGTTAGGACATCACTTCATTTCATTCTTTTGCTACAGAAAAAACAAAACAAAACAAACAAGCCTGAATAGCAGAACCCACAGCCGCAGCAGACGTGCTGTGCTCGTGAGATATCCGTTACGGCCCTGTCAGAGGAAAACCGAAGGGAGAAGGTTTATTCTCCACTTTCCGGTGGGGCTGCTGCTTTCTCTAAGGATGTCTCCTTGTTTGGGGAAGAAGCTCAGAGATGGGGGCCCCGTGGGAGCCCTGGCCAGGCCGGGCTGGGCTGGAGGGGCGGGCGGGGCATTGAGCAGGCCCAGGAACACAGCGCTTCTCTTGAGAGATTATTGGCTTCTCTCTGACAGTCTCCATCCCCTGCTGGTATTTTATGAGCAGGATGTTTACCCCCAGAGGGTTTTGGAACGGCAGCTTTGCCTTACTTGGAGGTTTCAGATTTGTGCACAGAGAATGAGCCAATGAGACTCTGGCCAGTTGGAGGTGTTCTGGCCCAGTGGACACCTTCAGAGCTGTTTGTCCCTGAGGGACGTGGTTGGGCCGGCCTGGGCTTGGTTGGAACAGGCCTCTGGCAAGGAGGACAGGGCCTCGTAGGGTCTCTGAATGGTTGTGCCGGTTGTGCACTGCTCCAGGGCTCCTGGCCCAGCAGCTGAGCAGGTGCTGAAACCCGGCCTGCATGTGCCCACCCAGCCTTGTGCCTGGTCCAGGGCTGTGTCTGCCTTGAGGAAGGGGCACCTTCTTCTTTGCACAAAAGCCTCTGTATAGTTCAGTTGTGGCCCTAGGACCTCCCTGGGCTGGTTTCAGAGCAAATGTGTATCACCCATGTCTTTATTTTCTGCATTCTGATGCTTTGATATCTTAGGGGCTTTGCAGACCCTGGACTGGCTGCCATTCCCAGGGCGAGCAATTCCTAGAGTTAGGAACAGCTCTGGAGAGAGTCTTCCAGATGCAAATAAACCGATCCAGAGCCACCAAGCGTCTCCTTTACTAGGCTCTGATATGCAGGGCCACCACCCACCTGCCCTGTCAGCCCAGGGCCAGGTCCCAGACAACTAGGGACAGCGTCTGTGCCCGAGTCGCTGAAATTGTTCAAGCTAACCAGTCCTAAGCCTGCCGACTCTGCCTTGCCTGTTCCTTCCTATGGAAACCACAACTAACGTGGTTTTGCCCACATTCCCTCCCCGTGGCCCTGCGTGCTCCCTGCCTCTTGTTTCCAGGGACCGGCGAGTGTAACGAATCTCTTCCTTTGTGGCTGTTATTTCCATGTCTGTCTGTCTTACTGCACCTGATCCTTACTATGCCCAGAAAGCCTGTGGCCAGAGAGGCTGCCGGGGGAAGAGCGCCCTGAGGTCACCTTCTGCAAATCCACTGCCCTCCAGCCCCACCGGTGCAGGGTCAGCCCCCGCCAGGCTGGTCAGAGCATCCTGGGGTGAGTCAGGTCTGGGCAGAAGCGTGTGCTTTCGGAGGGGGTGGTGCGGGGTAGGTGAGAGGGGTGAGCAGGAGCTCCTAGGGTTCCCAGGAGCCAGACAGACCTGGGCCTTAATCCTGGCCCTGCACTCGGCAGGTGGTGACCTTGGGTCAGCAGGTTAATCTCCCCAACCTGCCTTCCCAGCCGTAAAGCTGGGGACAAAATCCCCTCCGTAGGCCCAGGGGAGTCACCCCTGAACGCACAGGACATGCTGCTGTTGGGCTGTGTGGTCAGCTGCATGGAGCCCCACAGCTCCACATCCCGCCCCCAGAACGCGTGAGAGTCACGTTACGTGGCGAAAGGGAACTGGCAGATGTGATCCTGTGCTGGGAGAGTTTCCCGGACCGTGTGGGTGGCGCCGCCGCAGTCGTGATCCACAGAACAGGCACGAAGGAAGAGCAGACGCAGGAGAAGGCCGCGCGGCCCCAGAAGCAGAGGTTGCGGTGACGGAGCCACAAGCCGAGGGATGCGGGCGGAAGAGGCAAGGAACAGGTTCTTCCCTCAGAACCTCCAGAAGGATCCGGCCTTACCAACGCCTTGATTTTAACGCCGCAAAACTCATTTCAGACGTCTGACGTCTGGACCTGTAAGAGAGTAAATGCGTGTTGTCTTTAGCCACGAGGTCTACGGCAGTTTGTCACAGTAGCAACAGGAGGCTACGCCGGGCTGGCCGTTGTGATTCTAAGTGCAGGCTCGTGGGCATGAGCCCACATTCAGGGGCCAACAGCCCTGGCTGAGAGTCTCGTCTGTGTGACCTTGGGGTATGACCTACCAGTGCCTCAGTTTCCCGTCTCTAAAGTGGGGCTGAGACTACCTTCCACCTCATGCCATTGCTGGCACTATGCGTGACGTGTGTTGAGAATTGTTGAGTGCTTTACTTTGGAATGTTAAATGTAGATGTCATTATTGTCTACACTTAGATTAAGAATCTAGAACCTGGTCTTTCCCTTGGTCAGGACACGGGGACTTCACGAAGGTGGTGTTTGATGGTGCGTGTTGGAGGAGGGAGGGAGGCCGTGCGATACATAAGGACGCCCAGGTCAGTGTTGGAGCTTCCAGGGTTGCCTGGCAGGTTAAAGTCAGTCTTCCCCATGGTGTCCCAAGTCCCCTTGTGGGTGGCGGTGTCTGGAGATACTGGCTACCTCTAGGGGCTCATGTGCAGGTGACTGATGGGGGACCCCATCTGCAGGCAGCTGGCCGAGATGGTTACCCGGCAGCACCCAGTGTCCACCCCTCACCCCTGCTGTCTCACTGCCTGCCTCTGCTGGCCAGCCACCCTCCCCGCCGAGACAGATTAGTGAGTCTGTCACCCACATTCATGTGGCCTTCTCGTGACATTGACCATGATTTTTCTGCCATGAATTGGGTTGGTGTGAATGGCGGCCTACCCGGAGTCAGGGAAGTGAGTTAAAAATGCTTTTTCAGAGCCTTTCCCTACCCACGACGTCCACGATTCATCTTCGCAATTCTCGGTTGCATTGATCTGGGTCCACACTCCTGAGGCCTCGAATACCATTTCCAGGTGTTTAACTCTAAAAGGGAGCTGTAAAACATTGCCCAGAAAAGCCGTGCATGATGAGAGCGAGGAGACAGATCAAGAGGGGAGCGTCACAAGAGGCCAGATGCAAAAGGAGCATTTTCAGAAATCTAAACGCTTCCCTCAGATGCTTGTGCGATGAACCCCACGTGTGCAATTTCCAAGTGCCGCTTGATGCGCGTTTCCTTCTTCCCCGCGTGAGCCTTCAAGGCCGGCTGCTACCTCCCTGTGCAGCTGAAGAAGCCGGGACTCCAGGAATTAAGTGACTTGCTCAAGTCACACCCCATGTGTCTCTGGGGACATGCTTGCATTCCCCCCAGCCCTCCTGGGCCCTGACCCCGCTTGGTTCCATTTGGATTTTTGAAGAGCGAGATGCACCAGTAGGAGCCCTGTCTCCCCTCAGAGTCTGGTAGGACAACCCCAATGTCACGATGCTGGGGTCTTGGACAGAATGGGGACCCATGTGCCAACCTGGTGATCACACGAGGTCCAATCGCCTGGTCGTGGGTCTTCCCCTCAGAGGGCAACACTGATCCATGGGGAAGGTATAGGTGTCACAAAGGTAAGGGCTTGGGAACCAGCCTCTTTTTCGTGTCTAATAGACCAGGCGCCCCTGGCTACGTGACAGGTTCACTGAGCACCTGCTATAGAACAGGTTCCAGCCTCAGGGCTGGGGAGGCCGCCGGGAGCAAGACTAAGCCTGGCCCTTGCCGAGCTGGTCTTCCCCACTGCCTGGGTGAGAGACAGGAGCAGAACAAGAACTTCAATTCAGATGGTTCTCATTTGCCAGGAAAGGCAAGGATGCAGTTGGGGGAGGGAGCAGGTAGACCAGCAGGACGGACTACCGCACCTTCGGATTAGAACTCAGCCCTCACTGGAGGCTTCTGAACATTAATAATAGGAGGAAGTAAGTAGCAGGCTGGGGATGTCTGGGGCTGCTCTGGTTTTAACCTGTGTTCTGTGACTCCTCGAGGGTACAGATAGTGTCCTACTCAGGCCACATAGCAGCAGTGTGGGTCCCCAACCCCTGAGTGCCCCTGCTCCAAGTGTACCCAGGAACATGACTTGTACCTGTCTTGTGCCTGTCTTGCCTGAAGTGTGTTACGTGCTTGTCCATTTGAACCCCTTCTGGTCCATCAACCTGATCTATTGCATGACCTGGCCTCAGTTTTCTCATCTGTGAGCAAGGAGGCTTCCCTAGATGACCCCTGAGGAGTCTCCTTGTTGGACAAAGATTCCCCGCTCGCACCGGACACCTGCTTTATGAGTGGCTGCTCAGGAGGGGGAAGCAGCGCCTTCCTTGGCGGAGGGGAGGGAGAGATTTATCTGATGAGGGGCTCCTTTTTTCCCCACTGCGTCTGGCAATAATGATGGAGCCTCCAGGAGTGCTGGAGCCATTTTACTTTTATTTTATTTCTTCCTGAAGTTCAATACTTTCCAAAGCTCCTCTGCGTGGTAATGCTATTTTCCTGGCAGGAATGCATTTATTGGAGCTGTCACTCACCCCCTGGCTGTTCCATCTTGGCTCTGTGGCAGGCCTGACCGAGTGATGCGGCAGTCTGTAATTTAAAGGCTGATAGACCCAAATTACCCACACAGACCTTGCCGGTGGCACAAGTTAAGGACAAGTTCCCCGCAAATTGGTTGCCTAGTAAGTTCGTGGCCCTAAGTGACTGAGTTTTCTCTTCTGGCTGGTTTCCCTGGAGGGAGTCGGCTGGCGGCCCTCCAAGATGGTTCTTGCTAGTCTGGCCTGCCTTGGCGAGCGGGCCCTGGGGGAGGGAGATGGGGGCTGGGGACCGTGACTCAGCAAAGACCCAAGAGCAGGTGGCAGAAGGATCGTAGGTCTGAGAGCCAGGTGGGCCTGAGTTCGAATCCTGCCCTGCCATTCCTCAGTGGTGAGCTCAGGTCCCATCTGTGGTGGGTTACACCCACACTTTCGGGTGAAGGGCAGGGCACAGGGCTTGAACCCTGAGGGCCCCCTTGTCTGGATGGCCTGCCATGCCTGGGGGTGGTCTCAGTCCACTAGTTCACAGGTCAGGATTCTAGGCCTGGGGTGAAGGTGGGTCAGTCCCCATAGTGGAGGTGTTTTCCCTTCTCCCTGAGTCCTGGGGCTGGACCAGGCTGTTGGACGTCCTTCACTGAGTGCCTTCTCTCTGCTCCAGAGACACACTTGCTTCATCACTTTATATGCTCTGACCAGGCAAGGGGTTTTCTCCTTACGTGGCCAGCTGTGTGCAAAGGGGGGCAGCCATGGTGGTTTTAAAAATAATTAAAACGGTTTGTTTTTCTCAGTAGACTATGCTTTCTCTATTCATTTTTTGGTCATATTAACTTGCTAAATATCGGTTTCATCCTTTTTCAGATCTATTGCCTTTTATGTCTTTCCTTATATTTCTAAGCCTGTCTCTCCAGCTGGGTGACTGCCACTTCCCCAGGAACGACCAGGAACAAGCAGGGGTATTTGCGTTCGTCAATGTTGTGGTTAGAAATAGCAGGAACACAGCTCAAACTGCCACACACACACACACACACACACACACACACACACACACACACAAAATCCATCAGCTCCCTAAATTGAACCAGGGGAAGCATCTGCAAGGAGCTGGGTCCAGGGAACTGGGGCCCTGAGAGCTGTCAGTTCCTGCAGCCCGCCCACCACCACCCCGGTCCCACCTCTCCCTCCATGTGTGTTGGCTTCCTCCCTTTCACCAGGTTAATGTCCCTTTTCAGGTCAGGAACTAGAGCTACACATGGCTCTGGGCCATCCTCTTTGCAGTCTCTCTGCCAGAGATGAGAAAGGCCTCTTTCTTTGGCTTGAGGGAGAAAAATCCCAGGACAGGCCTCTCATTGGCTCTGCTCACATCATTTGCCTACCCCTAGAACCAATGAATTTGGCCTGTGGGTTTGTGTACCATGATGGACAGGCTCCCTCCCCAATCATGTGATTGGACCCTGTGCCAAGCAGGCCCAAAGGATCAAGGAAGTGGAGACACGGCCTCAGAGTGGGAGGAGGGGGAGGGGCCCCTCTCTGTTTGCATCTCCTGAAGTATTTCTGTTCAGGCTCTCACTGAAAAGGGGAAATGGAGGCAGTTTGGTCCTAGATTTCTCCAAAAACAATGCCCAGGAAATGGCTTCACAACATACCAGGAGCCGCCACAGGACTTTCCCTTTCCAGCTTCACTGGCAAGAGTTGCGGCAGTCTAATTGGCTTCGCCACGTTCCCAGAAGCACTGGGTTTTATTGCAGCTCCCCTGTCTGAGGGAGGATGATTAGTTGGTGGAGCAACATCCTGCTGTTTTGGCTGGAAACCAAGGCGCTTGGGGAGTGTGTGCAGCTCATCCTGTGCGTGTGTTCCCACCCCCTCGCCCCTGCCCTGCTGCTGAGGAGATGCAGGGTATGAGGCAGGATGGGGGAGTCGGGCGGGAGGTCCTGGAGGGGTAGGGTCCAGGGCTGAGTGCACAGGCTGGGGACAGTGACAGCCAGGCGCAGCTTCCTGCTTTCAGAGTTGGTCGTGGGCCGCAGGGGTCTTTGTTTCTGTGTCTTTTGCCCTTACCTCCCTGTGTGTGTGTGTGTGCATGTGTGTGTGTGCGTGTGTAGGAGGCGGGGCTGGGACTCACGGCTTTTCCAGGTTAAGCCATGGTGTACCTCAGCTGGGAGGACACATCCTGGGCCCCTCCTCTCCCCTGCTCCAGGTTCCCTGTCTGGGAAGGACGGGAAGCTGGGAGGGGGGGGACCCGTGAGGACCCAGTGCCACCATGCCCAAAGTCTTGGCTGTCCCATCCCTCCAGGAGACCCCAGCTGGTGCTGGAGGGCTGGGTCCCTTTGCTTTCCTCTAATCCTGGAGTTGGGAGGAGGCAGGAAGCAGGGGGTGCCCCCGGAGGGACAGAGTGCACGTTTGAGTGACCTGGAGACCAAGGGGGAGGCAGGTGGGGCGGCGCGGGCCAGGTCTCCATCTCACCACACAAATGGGTTAATCAGGGCTAAGTAAGTCAGTAGGTCTAGATGTTTCCCATTGTATGTTAAAATGTTAATTATCTTCTAGTTATTATTAGCCGAGCTGCTCTGGCAGCGCGTGCCCCAGAACACCGGCCAAATGAGTTCAGAGCTTCAGAAAGGAGTAGATTCACTAACGCCTTCTTCTGGATGCAGCTTCCAGAGATTTCTCATCACTCATCAGGCTCTTTCCAATAGTTATTGTTTTTGGAGGGGGGAGCCCTGGTGGCCTCTGTGCTGGGGACCAATACTGTGAAGCGTTTGGAGCCTCGGAGGCAGCCTGACACCGACCGCGTTGGCCCGTGTCGGCCCGTGTCATCTGGTGGCTCCCGCGCCCCACGAGGCTGCGGCCCGGGCTCGGGGCGGGAGGTTGCTGAGATGGGGGATGGGGGTGTGGGGGGCATTGCTCTGAAATGGGAGAGCTGGCTGGTCTCAAGGGCCGGGCTGGCTCCTGTGGTTCCGCCTGGGCCTTGCTCCTGGTGTCCCTTCTTGAGTCACTGGGCATCCATTCTCCCGGACCTGGGGTCAAGGCCAAGAGGGAGGAAGCTTCCCTGAGTGACAGTTTGCCCTGGCAGGTGCTGATGGTGGGGAGAGTGTATCTGTTGCTCACTCTAATGCCTGGTTTTGAACCTTGAGGGACAGCTGTGTCCTGGTGCCTCAGTCCCATCCAATGCTAGTTGGCAGTCGCACCTGCTCACATAGAAGAGCAGCAGCCGCGGCGGAGGTGGAGGTGCTGCCCCCGGAGCACGGCGTACCTGGAGGCAGGCATCTCCTTCTTGCTGCTGCCTCCTTGCTTGTCTGGGCTGGCGGGCAAAGAAATCCGCAGAAGGTCATCCTTCATGGAAGGACCTGCCTGTCACCTCCCTGGGAGATACACACCCTGTCCACTTGGCAGCAAACCCCTACTTCTGGCTCCTCCTTTGGGGCCCCTTTCTTATTCATGAGAATTAAAAATAGATCATGTGAAAAGTAAAACAGATGGATGTAGTCATTGATCGGGGCACTTTGTGCCAGTTTTACAGAAAATTATGACCTATTTTTTCCCAGTGTTGAGGCCGCATCGGTTTCTGTGGATCCGTGGGGGCGATGCGTGCATCCTTCCAGCCGCACGTGCCGGAGGGACGCGTGCGCACTTGGAGCTGTGCGCGGCATTTTGCGGAATCCTCGCAGCATCTGGCATCTCCCGTGCGAGTTCGTTCGCTCATTCGTTCATCTGTTCATCGGCCAACCCACTCAACCATCCATGCACTCACATTTTCCGTCTATCCATCCCTCCGCCCTACGGCTTGTCCCTTTTCCCAAGAAACACTTGCTGTGCACCCCTGGCCAGTGCACCGTGGTGCTGAGAGTGCGAGCGCTGCGGGACGGGGGTGGCGTGATGTAACCTGCTGTCTTAGTTTGCTCAGGCTGCCGCGACAAAGGACCACAGACTGAGTGGCTTAAGCAACAGGAATTTGTCAATTTGTCATCTCATGGTCCTGGAGGCCAGAAGTCTGAGATCAAGGCGTGGGTGGGCCGAGCACTCTGCAGGTGCTGGGGAAGGATATTCCAGGCATCCCTCCTGCCTCTGGCAGTCCTTGGCCTGTGGCAGCATCACTGCAGCGCTCGCGTGGTGTCCTCCCTGCGTGTGTCTGTGTCCCAATTTCTCCTTTAATAAGGACACCAGCCACTCTGGATTAGGGGCCCACCCTTATTGCCTCATCTTAACTAATTACCTCTGCAATGACACCATTTCCAAGGAAGGTCACATTCTGAGGTACTGGGAGTCAGGGCTTCAACACAGGGAGTTTTGGGAGATGCACTTCAACTCCCGACACCTGCTGTGTTTTGTCTCCCCGAGCGACCACGTTGAACTATCCCAGGCCAGGGCCGACGAGCGTCACTCCTGGCATGAAATCCTGATCCATGACAGGTAGCATAGCCAGCAGGTGCTACCTGTCACCTGCCTCCAAGATCCATTAGGACGAGGTGTCAGTAAACTCACTGGATCACCTTGGCTTGGGGTGGAGAACTGAGGGAAGCATTCCCAGGCATGCTTTTCCCACCTAAGTAAGGAGCCAGGCTGGCGTGTGCTGGGGGGATGGAGTGTGCCAGAGGGTCTTTGAGTCTATCCAGCTGAGTTTAGGATCAGCAGCATTTAACAGAACCCTTCCCAGCAACAGTGTCTGAGCGTGACGGATGTTTTCTGTCTCCTTTTGTGCAGCAGCGGTGTGGAGGTGGTGGCTGCAGGAAGCTGTTAGGGATCCACACCAGCACGTCCTCATCCTCATGGCCCAAGGTGGGTGCTGCAACTCCAGCCATGCCATCCATGTCCTGAGCAGGAGTCCCCTCTTAGGGCGACGTCCTGGAAGTGCCATACAGCACTTTGCTCACATCTCACTGGCCAGAGTGGGTCACACGCCCACACCTACTGCAGGGGAGGCTGGGCGCGCAGTGTGTTAGCTGGCTCAGAGGGGGTGGGGAAGACATGGAACAACCTTGTCCGGCCCCACTTTGCTGTCCTTTGACCAGGCTGTATTAAAGGACTTGTTGTAGTCACATGGGAGATTTCAGTTCCCAAGTAGTCGACTCAGCTTCTAAGAGGTTTCTGGGAATTAGGAGAGGGGCTTCCTACCCCCAGCACTCGTATCAGTCAGTGGCTCTTCAACTGGAGGCTGCCTGACCCTTAGGTTGGGTGAGTGGAGCACACAGGGCCACCTGGATTGTGCAACTCTGTCTTCCGTGGGGTCACTGGATTGCCCCTTGGATAAACTCTCACCCGCCCCGATGAGAACTCTCACTCTGATCCTTCTTAGAAAATGAAAAGTCCTATTGTCATTTCAAATTACAAAGTCATCTTATTTTTCTGTAACGTGTTTAGCTGAGTAAAATAATGAACACACAGATCTTTGTTCAACGTCAGTGTCTCTGCCCCCCTAGCCTGGGCCCAGTCAAGGCTGCAGGTCTGGGGGACCTTCCCAAGGTCAATCCTGAGCCACCTGGTTCTCCCCAGGTTAGAGGGGGGAGGGGAAGAGGAAGGGGGTAGGGAAGGTCATTTGACACCAAGGGTTCAGGGGCTTCTTGGAGATTCCCCCTCTCTGGCCCCTCCCACTGCACCATTGTGACAAGGCCAGCCTTCTCCTTGCAGTCCTGTGGGTCTTTGGCCCTAGGGCACCCAGCCGTGCACCCCCCACAGGTCTTGGGGTTCTGGTCTGTTGCATCTGCAGGTATTCCTCCTGGAAAGACTCTCTTTAAAGTGGCCTCAGGTCGTTATCCTGACCAGGAGACCCGTGGCTTGGCCCCTGTCGTTGCTGGGGACGTTTCCTCCCTTCATCTGCCTGGAGCTGCAGCCTTGGTGCAGCCGGGTCTTCAGGAGGGAGTCGCTGCAGTCTGCGTCCTGTGTGTCTTCGGGGACGTACACCAACCCCACCCCCCAGGGATCTCCTGCAAGCTCCTGTCCCTTCCTGTCCCCACCCATCCCCTAGAGGGGCGGGAGTACAGGCGGCTCACAGCCTCTTTCTGAAGACCCCGACTTGACAATTCCCAGCTGTCCTTTTGGCCCCTGCAGCTTTAATCCCCGCACCCTTGAGCTGGGTGAGGCTAAGGGCTTGGGGGCGCGTGCGCTGGGCACTTTGCCGTGGACTGTGGAGGTCTCTGGTGGCATCTTGTGACTTTGGGGCTGAGCAGAAACTGAGTCAGGAGCCCCACTTTGGCCTTCTGAGAATCACCTGAGAAACTTGTTAAAATGCGGATTCCTGGGGACAAGCTCCAGGAATTAGGATTCGGTAGGTCCAGCGTCGGCCCGGGAAGCTGCATCCTAACCAGCACCCAGGTGACGCTGATGCTGGTGGTCCTTCGGGGACTGCGGGGTGTCATTAGGGATGGGATCCGACACGCAGTCACCACGGCAACCCCCATCTGGGTTTTTGCGAAACCCCCAGGCCTGGCCTCGGCCCGGCTGGGCTGCCTTCCCAGACACCGTGCATCGATGGGGTTTTACTTTTTCATAGCCCGCTGATCTATGCAAATGCCTATAATGCAGCAGTGTTATCTGAGGGAGACACGCACACTTTCCTGACTGGATTTCCAAGAAATTTTATGAAAGGCTGATTTCCTTTGAAAGGCCTGGCTCCTTTATGCGGCGGAATAGAATGGTTTGGAATTGATATTCTCAAGGACGGTGAGGCCTCCTCCTGTCTTCTGCTGTTCTGAGATGTTTTAAGTCCCTCTCTCCCTTCTTCTCACCGATAACCGAGGGCTGCGGCCTCTTCGTCTTCAAAAGCGCAACATAAATTAGACGAAAAGAGGTTTTGTAAGAAAGTGTTTAACCCCTCCTTAGTTCTGTGCCGATCCTGGCGGTGCTCGTGCGGCTGTGCAGCATTAAACCCGGCTGTGAGAGGACGCGCCATGGACCAGCGTCCGTCCTCCCTTCCCCTCCGCGTCCAGCCACCTGCCCTGCAGCCAGCCGGTCCCTGGAGGGTCTGAGACCTGCTCTGCCTGGGCTCCACGTGTCATCCCCAGACAGTGCACCTTCTCCATAACTGATTTTATTTTTACCTTCTTCTTCCATCTCGGGTGCCTTCTCCAGCCCGTAGGCACAGTTTGGTAACACGGTCTGTGTCGGGCACTGGAGAGGAGCGGGCCTGGGGGGCCTGGGGGCCCAGGACAGAGGTCTCAGCAGCGCGCCCCTCAGGCAGCCCGGCTTCTCCGAGGGCAGTGCTGTGGCCCAGCTCAGACTGGCTTTTGGGGTGACAGCTCAAATCCAGGTCTGCTGATGGAACACGACGCAGCCTTAGAAAGGAAGGACGTTCGGGCACCTGCTACTAGGTGGGGGAACTTTGAGGATGTTGCGCTCAGTGAAATAAGCCAGTCGCAGAAGGACAAATCCAGGATGACTCCGTTTATGCGAAGTACCTAGAGTGGTCAGTTCACAGGGACAGAAAGGAGAACGGCTGGTGCTGGCCGCGGGAGGGAGGCACGACGCTTACCGTGCAAGAAGGGCCGTTTCTCGGTTTCTGTTCTGCAGGGCGAGACTAGCTCTGGAGACGGCGGCGCTGCCGCGTGTGCGTGTGCCACGAACTGTACACTCGAAAATGGTTGAAGCGGTATGTTTCATGTTACGTATATTCCACATAATTAAGAAATGAATTAAAAATATAAAAAAAGGAAGAAAAATCCAGGTTTATCTCCTTCTAGGAATTGTAAGCCCAGGGAGGTCTCTAAGGCTCCATGTCCTCAGCTGGGAAGCAAGGACATGAATATAAATCAGGTCGACAGGAGGATTACCAGGGAGAACGGAGAGAATGACAATGTGTCCACTGCACCCGGCCACACGGACACAAGACATCACTGAGGGCTTGTTTGCTCTGTTACTGCCGCGCTTTGGGAGTTCGTTATCAGACGTGCAGTTTGCAAACATCCTCTCCTGCTCTGTAGCTTGTCTTTTAATCCTCTTCAAAGAGCTTCCACAGAGCACATTTTTAATTTTGATGAAATTCAATTTATCATTTTTTTCTTTTATGGACTGTGCTTTTGGTATCAAATTTAAGAACTCTTTGCCCAGCCTTAGATGTGGAAGATGTTCCCTCTTTTTTTTTTTCCTAAAAGTTCTACAGTTTTACATTTTAACACATTGATTGCCACACTAGAAAAAATTTTTTTTCCCTTGGGCCAAGATATTTTATTACAACAATAGAATAAAAACTTCAAACACAAAATGATCCTTTCTAATTTAATGAAAAATTTGTTATTTTTATTGTTTTCTGTGCGTGAGTTATGTGCATTTAAATAGTCAATATTAATTGTAACAATAAGAACATCAACAAGCAAGATTTTCTTGTTGGGGAGCCACCCATCACGTAGCATGTGTGCTACAGCAAGGCAGCGTGAGTTGCCTGTGCACCACACAGCTCTCAAGGTAAAGAGACGTATGAGTTACATACGCTTCACAAGGCCTCAAAACTACCATGAGTTAAATATAACTCACATGGCAATTAATGTGTTAATTTGTGTCTTTGATCCATTTTGAGTTAATTTTTAAATTAAAAAATGTTCTTTCTTTTTCTTTCTTTTTTTTTTTTTTTTTTAGTCTATGGATGTCAAGTTTCTCTAACACCATTTGGTGAGAACTCTATCCTTCCCCCATTTAATTACTTTTGTGCCTTTGTGAAAAAGTCAATTGGGTATATTTGTGTGGGTCCATTTCTGGGTTCTCTGCCCTGGTCCATTGATCTGTGGGTCTCTGTCCCACCAGCGTCACACTCTCTTGATTACTGCAGCTACGTAACAAGTCTTGCAAGTGGGTGGACAGAGTCTGCCTGCTGTATTCTTCTTTTTCAAAAATTTTAGCTACTCTAGTTCCTTTGCCTTTCCAAATCAATTTTAGAATAATCTTATCTATAGCTACTTAAAATCTTGCTGGAATTTTGATAGGAATTGTGTTAACCCTGTAATCAATGTAGGGATAATTTACATTTTTACTGTGTTGAGTCTTCCAATCCATAAACATGGTGTGATTCTCCATTTATTAGACCTTGATTGATTTCTTTCATCAGGGTTATGTAGTTTTTAGCATAGAAGTCCAGTATTTTTTTTATTTACAACTAATTATTTAGTTATCTTTTAGTGATTATAAATGGTATTTTTTCAAACCAGCCTTATTGAGGTAGAATTGAAAAATACAAATTAAATGTATTTAAGGTATACGACCTGATGCTTTGATATACATATACATTGTAAAGCAGTAACTAGAGTTATTGATAATAATAATGTAATGTTTTATATACTTGAAATTTACTCTGAGAGAGTAGATCTTAAGTGTTTTCATCACAAAAAAGATAACGATATAAACTGATGGATATGTTAATTAGCTCCATTGTGGTAATTGTATTTTTAATTTCATTATTCACCTGTTCATTGCTAGAATACAGAAATGCAATTGATTTTTGAATCTTGTCTCCTCTGACCTTGCTGAACTTACTTATTAGTTCTATAAGATTTTTTTGTTGGTTCTTTCTAATTTCCTGCATAGACAATTATGTCATTTGCAAAAAGGGACAAGTTCATTTCTTCTTTTTGATTTGGAAATCTTTTTAAAACTTTTTTTGCCTGATTACACTGGCTAAAACTTTTAGCACTACTTGAGTAGAAGTGATGAGAGTAGTTTTTTGTTTGTTTGTTTGTTTTTTTGCGTTGTTACCAATCTTTGGGGAAAAACATTCAGTCTTAGGCCATTAATCAAATGTTAGTTGTAGGCTATTTGTAGATGCTCTTTATCAAACTGAGGAAATTCCACCTTGTTATTATTTTTCTGAGAGTTTTATCATGAATGAGTACAGCTGATCCTGGAACAACACTGGCTTGTACTGGATGGGTCCACTTATATACGGATTTTTTTTTTTTACCAAAGCGAGTCCAAAATACAGCATTTCCAGGATTGAAACCCACATTTATGGATTTCAAGTTATGGGCCAACTTTTCGTATATGCAGGTCCTGCAGGGCCCACGGTGGGACTTGAGTGTGTGAGGATTTGAGTATATGCAGGGTGAGGGGTCCTGGACTAATCCCCCACACGTGCCAAGGGCCGACTGTATAGATTGTGACATGCGCCTGTTCCGCATGATTGATGTGATTGTGTGATGTTTCTTCTTTGGCTTGTTAATATGATGGATTCCCTTTCTTAGGGAGAGAGGGGTGGGAGGCTTGGACCAGACAGTTTCCATGGCAACGAAAGGCAGCTACCGGATGAGTTTGGAGACAGAGGAATTGACTTGGCAAGCTCTGTGGGTGACCTCCAGGACTCTTCACATATTAAAAAGCGAAATAAAATAAAACCCAAAGTGAGCTCAGGCAAAGCACTTGTGTTTCTGAAGGGCAACGTGTTCCTGTCTCCCGACAGGCGGAGCTGAATCTCCCTCGTTTTTCCTTCCCACTCACTCTCATTTCCTTACCCCTTGGAGGCCTCTGTGTAATTGTGATTCTCTCTGTTTCGCTGTGTCTGATGGAGGTGCCGGGCTGGAGGCGGCTCTGCCCGCCTGGGTAGCTGCCTCTTTGTTGGGGAGGGGCGGTGCCTTAGTGGCTGACTCTGTGGCGTGCTCTGTGCTCCAGGCTGCAGGTCCCAGATGTGGGGCCCAGTGGTGGGCGGGAAGCTGTGGCTTTGGTCTCAGCCACTGCTAGCTGCTGGGAGCTGAGCAGGAGCTCTTGGGTCTCAGATCCCTCCCTCCGAGAGCGGCCTGCGGTGCTCTGTGTGGGGGTGGAAAGGAGGGGCCCTGCTGTTCGAGGCTGCAGCAGGGAGAGCCGCTGTCCAGGGCTGCGGGTTGTGTGCCTGCCCTTCCACCACTGCCAGCCTGGCGGAAGGGCGACCAGCCGGGTTCCCGAGTGTCTGATCCTGGCTTTTCGTTGATTAGCACTGGAACCTGGGCTGCGTCTCTTAATCTATCTGAGTCTTGGTTTTTTCACCTACAGCATGGAAAAATGAGAACATTTACGATGTCACCTGAAACAACATATGTGAAGCATTTTAGTAGGTAAATTAAAGGAATTAAAGGTAATTTCCTTTTCTTGGAACATAAATTTCGTTTCAACGTAACTACAACATCTAGAAAATAAAAGGCAAAACAATTAAAAAAATGTTAGCTGTTGCCGACAGCTTTCTGCGGTGTGTTAGACGGCTGCAGCCTCGGGAGCGGAGCGTGCCGGACACAGCGGCCTTGTCTGGACACAGAGGCCGGGAGCGGGGCCTGGCGGCTGTGGCGGCGCGGGCAGAGTCATGGCCGGAGACCCGGCCCCAGGGCTCCCTGTCGCTCTCTGACCCTCCTTCTTGCCCCAGGCCTGGTTCCTCTCAGTGCGTCCGTTCTCTGCTCAGAAACAGCTGTGTGCACGGGGGCCTGAGGGGACACAGTGCCCGGGCGCCCACACGAGCGAGGGCTCTTCCCGTGAACCCCTTGGCTTGGCTGCTTCTGCTCAGCGGAAGTTGTCAGAATTCTTTGGTATGCGGGGGCATGGCCTCAGTTCGTTTGTGCTGCAATCCTGAAATACTTTAGACTGGGTAATTTGTAAAAACCAGAAATCTATTTCTCACAGTTCTACAGGCTGGAAAGTCCAAGATCAAGGCCCCAGCAGGTTCAGTGTCTGGCGAGGGCCCTGCCTCTGCTGTGTCCTCTGGAGAGGATGGACACCGTGTCCCCACGGGGCTGAAGGTGGAAGGGCAGAAAGGCCGGGGTCGTTCCCTCTAGCCCTTTTGTAGAGCTGCAAATCCCGTTCTGAACAAGCACTTCGTAAAGGCTCCACCTCTGAATACTATCATGCTGGGGTTTAAGCTCCAGCGTAGGAGTTTTGGAGGGACACGTACATTTAAGCCATAGCAGGGACAGAAGGGAGCTTTGTATTGGTGCCCAGGTTTGTTTGTAAAAATATGTGTATCAAAATAAACTTTTTATTTTAGAATCATCTTAGATTTACAGAAGATTTGCAAAGATAGTACAGAGAGTTCCCATAAACCTCCCACTCAGTTTCTCCCGTTTTAACATCTTATGTCGGTATGGAACATTTGTTACAATTAATGAGCCAATATTGGTGCGTTATTACCGACTGGGCTCCACACTTCATTCCGCTTCTCTGGTTTTCCCTCATGTCCTTTTCTCTCCCAGGAGCCCGCCAAGGGCACCACGTTATGTGTAGCTGTCACGTCTCCTTATGCTCTTTTTGGCTGTAACAGTTTCTTAGACTTGCCTTGTTTTTGATGACTTTGGCTGTTTTGAGGAGTACTGGTAGGCTATTTCATAAAATATTCTTCACTGGGGACTTTTCCTTACCTTAGACTGGGGTTGTGGGTTCTTGGGAGGAGAGGTAAAGTGCCACTCTGATCACATCATATCGAAGGGGCATGCTAGCAACATACTCTGATCACGTCATATCGAGGGGACATACTATCGACATGACTCTGATCATGTCATATCGAGGGGACATACTATTTACATGACTCTGATCATATCATATCGAGAGGACATGCTATCTACATGACTCTGATCACGTCATTTTGAGGGGACATACTATTGACATGATTCTGATCACATCATATTGAGGAGACATACTATTGACATGACTCTGATCATGTCATTCGAGGGGACGTACTATCGACATGACTGATCACATCATATCGAGGGGACATACTATCTACATGACTCTGATCACATCATATCGAGAGGACATGCTATCTACATGACTCTGATCACATATCGAGGGGACATACTATCTACATGACTCTGATCACATCATATCGAGGGGACATGCTATCTACATGACTCTGATCACATCATATCGAGGAGACATACTATCTACATGACTTTGATCACATCATATCGAGGTGACATACTATCGACATGACTCTGATCACATCATATCGAGGGGACATACTATCTACATGACTCTGATCACATCATATCGAGGGGACATGCTATCTACATGACTTGTCAGTGTTGGTGTAGACCTGGATCCGCTGGCTGAGTCTGTCAGTTTTCTCCATTAGAAAGTTGCTTATTTTTTCCCTCTTTCCACACTGCACTCCTCGAAAGGAAGTCACTAAGCTCAGCCTACACTCAGGGAGTGGGGAGTGATGCCCACCTCCCCGAGAGGGCAGTGTGTATGTAAATTATTTGGAATCCTCCTGTATGGGAGATTTGTCTATTCTCACTCATTTATTTATTCAATCATTGATGTATATTGTTACAGACCACTGGATTTTTTTTATACTTTGGGTTATATTTATTTGGTTGCTCAGATTGTTCCAATTTCGGCCATTGGGAGGTCTTTCAGTTGGCTTCTGTGTCCCTTTGAGACACCCCATCATTTTGTTTTTTGAGAACTTTCTCACTTTCTCCCACTGTGTGAGGTTCCCGGCTCATCTTGTCCCAGCTCTAGAATCAAGTTTCTCTAAGGAGCTCTGGTTCCCACAATTGGAGAGCGGTATTTAGAAACCAAGATCTGGCTGCTTTGTGTGCTCATTGCTACTGGGTACCACTGCTTCTGGGCCCTGGCGGATAGAGCAGGAAAATATACATGTGCATATGCACACCCTGTCAATCTATCCATCTCTCCGTCTGTGTTTGTTTTAGTTGGAACATGAGTTCACACTGATGTTTCTGACTCCAATCCAGCTCCACGTGGTTCATTGCAGCCTTCCTCCTTTGCTCATCCATAACCTGGCTCCCACATCTTCCATCCGTTTACTTGTTTATTCCATCTCTGTATGCACCTACAGTGGCTGCAGACTTGTTAACCTGAACTCACGTGGGAAGCAACTTTACTAACTAGAGTCCAGTGCTTATGTGCAGTTCCCTCTGTCTTTAGTCTAACAGTCCCTGATCACTTCGAAAGTTGCTCAGGTCAGTACCTTTTCTCCTCACCTGCTTCAGTAAGGTGATGTCATGCATTTGTATTATAGTTAGATTCTTTTGTCATAGTCTCTATCCCATCCTGGGATCCCCTGACCTACTAATTGATTTTTTAAAAAAAAATTTGGACACATAAGTTTCACTCTTTGTGTGTAGAGTTCTGTGGACTGTGACAAATGCATAATGTCATGTATCCGTTAGTATCACACAGAAGTCGTTCACTGCCCTAGCATCTGCCCTGTCCTTCACCCATTCAACCTCTCCCCTTCCCAGCCCCAGGCAACCACAGATCTGTTTACCGTCTCTGTTGTTTTGCCTTATTCCAGAATGCCACGTAAGTGGGATGATACAGTATGTAGCCTTTTAAAACAGATGTCTTTCATTTAGCAACACATTTAAGATTCATCCATGTCTTTGCATGGCTTGATAGCTCGTGTCTTCTGATCACTGAATAGTATTCCATCAGATAGATGGACTTCAGTTTGTTTATCCATTTGCCTACTGAAGGATATTTTGGTTGCTTTCAGTTTTTAGAAATTACGAATAAAGCTGCTCTAAATATTCTTACGCAGGTTTTTGTGTGGACATAGATTTTCAACTCATTTGGGTACATTCCAAGGAGTGTGGCGGCTGACTGTATGGTGAGACTATGTTTAGTTTTGTAAGAAACTGCTAAGTTGCCTTCCAAAGTGGTATGACCACTGTGTCCCCAACAGCCACAAGTCACAGGCAGCCCCCATTGCTCTGCTCTCCGGCCAGCATTTGGTGCTTCCAGTTGTTTGGGTTTAGCCATTCTCTCGTAACAGGTGTGTCATGGTGTCTCATGGGAGCATATTTCTAAGTCTATCTTAATAGCTGAGAATACTTGTGCATCTGGTGAGCAGGGGAACCCGTCACTGTTGGGGGGCACCTTCGTGAACGTGGGAAGTTCCGAAATCTCGTTAGTGGTCATCGCTCCTCTCTGCTTGGAGCAGGTCCCCAGGCCTTGCCTCTTCCAATTCACCGTGCGTGTGTACACAACTGTCTGCATGAGAAATACTCCAGAAAGCCCTAGAAGCACAATTAATCAATGAGTAATTTATTGTTTCTGCAGCAATTACCCAATCTGGTAATATCACTTTGGTCCTGGGAATATAGATCTTTTCCCTCCTGATAAATCTGTTGGCCTTCACTGCCACGGGCATTTGTCATCAGGAGTAGGTGACAAATAACCACCACTAAATTACATGAGAAGTTTCTTCCTTATTTCAAAAATATGGACTATGATTTCTAACCGGCAGGCGAAGGCAGCCGAATGTGGAGCAGCCGGGCTTGACGGAAGTTTAGTGCGAACGTGGCAGCTTCGGGCGATGCATCCGAACGAAGGCTTTTTCCTTTGCTGTGTATGTCTGTTTTTCAAAAGGACCCATTGATCTGATTTTTGAGATACAGGCTTTCAACGTTTCTTGCAGCATTTCTCAGAAGAGCAGAAAAGCTGAATCTTTCTCACACGACCCTAACCCTGGGTGTGCACTGCATGTGCACAAATGCGTGTGAGCACGTGTGCATTTTTGGATAACCTTAGAAAAGGCAGGTCGTGGGCTCAGTCCTGGATGCTTACAGAAAAGTAACCACAGCTTCATTCAAAGTCCCTTGCAGAAGAGCAAGGTAAAGGACACAGCCAGGCATCACACACCCACTCTTGCTCAGGAAGCAGCTGCTTGGGGCAGGGAAGACGGCGGCGCTCCCGGCGGAGTGAGGCAGGGGGGCTTGCAGAGCTCCTGGGAGTTCCCGCAGGGGCAGCCAGTGGCCCACCCCTCCCTCCTTCAAACTGGGGAGTCAGGCTCACACGAGGGAGACTGAATCCCAGTGGTGGTAACATCAGCTTCCTAGTTTCTAAGGTGCTTCCAGACCTGTTCTTTCACCTCGTTCTCATGTCAGCGTCACAAGGGAGCACCTTGAACTCCTGGGCAGGAGCGTGGCTCTGCGAGGTCACCGGCTTGCCAAGGCCATGCAGCCAGGCAGCGGCGTCTGGGTTCACAGCTCAGCCTGATCATCTTCCTACAGCCGTCACCTGCTTTTCTGGCCACAGACATAATCTCTCTCTCCTCCCGGCCCCCTTTGTTGACTCCACTGAACAGACATTTATTGAGCACTAACTGTATGCCACGTTCTGTGCTGGGCAGGGACTTAACGAAGGGAAGAGAGTGTGTGTGGTCCAGCTCTTGGGGCCCTCGGTCTCTGTGCCCCTGGTCAAATCCAATGTCCACCGGCCTGGGGGGACAGCCACTGTGTCCAGACCCTCTCTCCCAAGGCTGCAGCTGCAACCACAAGGCTGAGCGGGCAGAGCTTGGGGTTTGGGTGGCATCAGGGCTCACTCTGCCCAGGGGAATGGGGGACACCAAAGTGCCTTCCGACCTCAGACTGTGGGGCTGACCCGTTCGTAGACACCTGGGAGTCCACAGCCTGGCCACCGCCCCATGGGGGAGCAGACAGCTGCTGTTCTGCCTGCTGGCGGCTGGCGAGGCTCGCCTGGCCCTGGCGCTCGGGGCTCTATTACATTGTTAATACAGCCATTAGAGTGTCAGTGTGTCATCTCTCTGCCCGGGAAGATCGGATGCTGTTCGCACTTCTGTTGGTTCGTTTTTATTTATCTGTCTTTCGCCTTGATGGATAACAAGTTTGCACACAGCTCCGGCGCTGTATCTGGACTGCGCTGAGGGAGAGGAGCAGGAGATGGGAGAGAGCCACTACGTGGGGGGTTTCAGGTGGGCATCCCCCCAGGCCGTGTGGGGGTCACATAGGGGCTGTTCCAACACCGAGAGCAGAAATGAGGGTCAGGCTGAGCTGCAGAGACTGGAACGGGTCTGCTGGTTCTCCCGTTCCTGGGTCTGTCCACCCGGTATATGCTGACTCCACTCTGGGCGCCGTGTCTGCCATCGGTGCTCGGTGGAGACTGAGGCAGACGCCTTCGCCCCTCCATGGCCTTTCTGGTCTAGGGCAGCGGCTCTCAGCCACACGCAATTTTGTCCCTAGGGGATGTTTGGCAATGTCTGGAATCATCTTTGGTTGTCATCACTGGCCTGGGGAGGGGCTGCGCTGGCATCTGGTGAGTGGGACATCACCAGGGCTATTGCTAAGTGCCCTGAAATTCCCAGGGTATCCCCCGTGACAAAGGCTGGTTAAACTCTGGACTAGAGGAGCAAGTGACTCTAAGTAAGAGAAAGGAGAGGCTTCCGGCGGTGCCTGCCCAGGTGCGTTATTTGGACTGACGCCCTCCCAGAGAGCGGGAGAGGTTGGCGGGGGAGGCGTGTCTGTGTGCCCACGTTGCTGGTGTGCGCTTGCCTTGGCGGAGACAGGAGCGAGAGGAGAAGGGCGTCCCAGGCAGAGTGTGAGTGCGACAAAGCTGCCAGGGGAGGACGTGCGCCTTGGGAGGTGAGGGAGCCCCAGACACTAGAACATTCTGGGGTTAGGATGGAGGAAGAAGCCGCGTTGGAAGGGTCAGCTGGGGAGTCACCAGATGGTTTTACTCATTGCTATGACATGCTTGGATTTCAAAGTAATCACCTTGGCTGCCTTGTGGTGGAAGGATGTACATGCGTTTCCTGGTGCTGCCCTAGCAAAGCACCACGGACCGAGGGCCTGAACAATAGACATTTATTCTCTCCCAGTCCTGGTGGCCAGAAGCCCAAGACTGAGGTGTCAGCGGGACTGGTGTCTCCTGAGGCTATGAGAATCTGTCCCAGGCCTCCCTTGAGCCTCTGGCCCCTCCGGTGTCCCTTGACGTGTAGACGCCGTCTTCTCCCTGTGTGTCTGTGTCTAGAACTCCCGGTTTGTAAGTACACCAGTCACACTAGATTAGGGTCCACCTTAATGACTTCATTTTAACTGATTACCCTGTAAAGACCCTATTTCCAACTCGCAGGTGCAGGGGGTTGGGCTCCAGCCTGTCTTTTTTGGGGAGACATGTTCATCCCTAACGAGGTCAACAGGGCACACATCAGAGGTGGGGACAGCTTCCATCTAACCATCTCGTGTGCACTGTGGGTGGCTGGGACAGGGTGGAGGCACGGGAGGAAGAGTGGGGCTCTGGGGCAGCGTCAGGGTCAGACAGAGTCAAAGGACTTGGTGACAGAGTCCGGGGGGCAGGGTCCGGGTCCCCTGGGCCCTGTAGGGTCTAGTTCAGAGTCCTGGGGAAGTGACCCCCCTGCAACCTGAAACGATTTCAACTTCAACTTTTCTTTGTTGTTAAAATCACAGCCTAACGGTATTAGAGGGAATTTTACAAAGGGCCAGATCCACCCATTATGCCCTTAATAATTTTATATAGCTGCTTTCCAAACACCTCGTAGTTCTATGTGTATCTTAAAAAAATTAACTTGTTCGTTTGCTTGTGATAAAGTAATGCGTATTCATTGTGCAACATAGATGATTAAGAAAACACTGAAAAGTATAAATAATAAGACAAAAATCCCCCATAGTCATGCAAATGGCTACATGGAATTCCTTTGAATGGTTGTGTGTTTAATCACTGACCCAGGGTTGGATGTTTGTATTATTGTAAAAACTTTCACTATTAAAATGTCAACTTCTCCAACCTCATTATCCTAAAAATGTTTGTCCGTGAATTGAAAGCAGGCCCTCATCGGTACTGCACTTTGCGTTTCTTTATTCAGTGGGCTCACGTCTCTGGCGTCCTTTCGCCGCTATCCCGTGCGAATGGCCTGACCCCGGCTGCGTCCTCCTCTCATCACTCCACAGGGTCTTGGGGATGTCCCCAGAGCCCCATGAGTTCACTGCGAAGCCGGAGGGGATTCTCCCAGAGTGGAAAAGGGAGAGCGCGCACAAATTAATCCCAGCGCCAGGAGGATGCCTGCCCCGGCCAGGCACCTGGTGGAGATGCCCATGTCATTGGAAATGTCCCTTCTTCGTACGATGGCAGAGACTGACGTGGCTCGCTGAGCTCCAGAGCGTGTGGCTTGCAGGCACTGTCTCGTTGACACCTTGTGCTGGACGGGGAGGCCCAGGAGTAACTTGCCCGACAGCATGCGACAGCGCCTGGCAGTGCCGGGTCGGATCCCGGAGCCCCATCCTCACCCCTGAGCCCTCCGGCTTCCCTGTGTGTGGTGGGGCCGGTCTGTACAGGAGGAGGGGGAGGAGGTTCCTCTGCATCAGGAGCTTCTGTCTTTGAAGGGTCCGATTCCTTCCCAAGGCACTGCCTGCCCTGGCCCAGACCTTCCCCGGCTCCATTCCCTGGTTTCTCCCTGGGCTGGAGGCTGCGCGTCTCTGCCGTCGTGGCAGACGAGGAGCCTTCGGGTCTGCAGGGAGAAGACCCTGTCAGCCTGGGCATTCCACAGCCCGTCTGTCCATCCGCGTCCAGCAGGTGGATTCTCTAAGGCAGAGGAACATCCACGTGGAAGGACAGTGGTGGAAATGCCTGGAGCCTGAGATGTGCCAGGTACCACATGTGCTTTCTCCTTTAACTGCACAGCGGCCACGAGATTATTCCCATCGTACAAACAGGGAGACCAAGCCAGGGATGCAAGTGACTGTGTGGAGGGTCCCGCAGTGGCCAGCCTCAGGGCGGGGTCGGGCCCCTCTGCCTCCTCCCCTGCTGCCCCTCCCTGCAGGCCGGCCTCTGGGGCGGGGTTGGGTGCAGGTCACCGCAACAGCACCGTCAGTCACCTTTGGTGGCCACGCTCTCGGGCACACTCATGTGAACACACGCACAGATACCCTCACACCATCAGTTACTCACCCGCTCACGCTCACACATACACACGCATGTGGACACACACACACACACACACACACACACACACACACAAGCAGGCTCGCTCGGGCTGGTGTTTTTTTTGGCCCTTTCTGCCTTTTATGACTGTCTCGGAGCCGTTGCCCGGGTGTCCGAGGTCTTTATCGCGTCCGGATATTGACTCTGTCATGTTCGATGCTGTTATTTCCCCCAGTCTGTTGTTTCTCTTTTTATTCTAGGTTCGTGCGCTTTCTCTGTGCAATTCTCTCTTTTCTTCTTTATTTTTCACTGCCTTATTCTAGATGTGTTTTTATTGCCGGTGACTGCAAATCGTTTTTGAGGAACGTGCTGACTCACACACACACTGGAGGCCCGGCTTGGAGCCCTGGGGTCTTGACTGCTGGAGCCTGAAGGAGATGCCCCTCTCCCCTCCCCCCTCCCCGCCCCTCTCCCCCCCTTTCCCTCCCCCTCTCCACCATGGGACCCCCCGCAGTGGGGCCCAGGCCGTGGCCTATGCAGTGGGCGCATCTGTGGAGACTCCCCCACTCCTGCTGGGCGAGGGGGTGGTGAGATTGGCAAGGGGAGGGAGGGCAGCAGGACTCTGGGCTGGTTGCTGGATTTGGGTTCCAAAAGGGCAATCTTTCAAACGTAAGGTGATAAAAAGACATTTTTTAGGAACTATTGTTCTGGTGACTTCATGTGGCTTCAAACACAGGGAGACTCTTTTCAGGGTTTGGGAACACTTCTTCTACTGAAAGGGTAAATCTCATGCCCTCTATGTGTAGCCTGGGAGAAGCTATTCTTAGAAATATTCTGCAAAATTCTGTAATACTTGGAAATGCCACGGGCTGCAGAAAATTTGAAAGGAAGGGAAACTGTAATTCCTCCAAACCATTGTCTTCTTATGCTGAACAAAGATATCATTAGTTCTATTTTTAATCAGCAAATGCTATATTTCCAAATATAAGTATAAAGGGCCCTGCCAGCTCTCAGCCCACTCCGGAAGAGAGCCCTGGGCCCCCCGCTGCCCGCGCCGGGGCCTCCACACCAGGTCTGCGCGTGGCCCCCTTGCTCAGGCATCTGAGCTGAGAAGACAAAGTGCCTGCACCACCTCCCCGGGGTGGAGGAACAGGGGCAGGATGACCACCCCATTCAGAAAGGGGCCCCCAGAACACGCCAGTCTGCAGCGATTCTGAAAGCCCACGGGGCAAACATTGTGAGGCCCCGACTCTGCTGTTGGGTGGAGAATGTTCTTTGATCTGGATTCTGCACCCAGGCAGCAGCTCCCCTGGTCCTCTCAGCCCTTGGCTCCATCCTCTGAGAGAGTTTGTCTTCACCGTCATCCTCCTCGGCCACACGAGGAGCAGGCACGCAGACGGCCTTCCTGGGGACGAGAGCAGCCTTCCCGGCCCCTTCCTGCCTGCAGGGGTTTGGGCCTGGCCAAGGCTCGTGTCGTTCTGCGTGCACACAGTGCTCTGCCGGCCACTCTGCCGGGCCTTGTGGCCCCAGAGCTCTCTGAAAAAATGCATGAGGGCCTTATGCCTTCAGTCCGGTCAGCACCGTGTTCCCATAGCCACACCCGCCTTTCCCCAGGAGGTGTAATCCTGCTTCTGGATTTCCCTGCTGTCTCACCCCCGTGTCTCTCTCTGCCTCTTCCTTTCAGACCTAATCCCAGTCCCCTTGAGATACCAGGTGTCAGTGGGAGAGTCACGCATGCAGACCCTTTCCTGTGGGCTACTCGTCCACCTGGAAGGATTTCCTGGATGCGGCACCTTGCTGGGCTATTGTCCCGAGACCCCTAATCCATGTGGTGCATCTCTGGATGGGACACCCGTTCCTGTAATTTGGCCCTTCACCACATGGCTGATCTCAAGTCACCCCAGGCAGCAGTTCTACCAAAATCTCAGCACAGCGTGACATGGTCACCATCTTTCCAGCTTTTGGTATCAGTTTCCCAGACTCCTGTTGGCTGATTGTGAACCTAAAGCCACATATTTGGATTCTTGCTACAGCAGCACCTTACTTCTGGGATCGACCTCTGTCTTAGTTAAAACAGGCTTGATTTTGATGAGGTGACAACCAGCCCTGTGATTTCAGTGGCTTCTCACTCCAGGACTAGACTGCAGGGCCTTCACCATCTGGAGTGTTGCTCGTCACTATGGTGATCAAGGGAGCCTGGCGGCCCTCACACGTCTGCTCCCCTTCCATTGGCCAAAACAAGTCACATGACAATGCCTAACTCCAGGGAAGGTGGGAGAAAGTTGACCCTCTACTCAGAAAGAGAGAACCCGGATGTCAGGAGCAACTCTACTGACCCTGCATTGTAGGATTCTAGTAACAACAGTTGGTTTCTCCTCTGTCTTTCCTCCTGCCATCTAAACACAGGTCCTTCAACAGTACCTCAGCCCCAGAGCCTTCTCTGGACTCCTCCTGGTGCCCACTCTGCTGCTCTCACGCCATTATCAGCTTTTAATGCAGCCTCAGGCACTGAGACCTGGTGCTGTGGAAGGGTCAGAGCACGAGGCTGGCGCTGTGATGTGCCCACTTTCCTGATGGTTCAGGGGCAAGGTGGACCGTGCAGAGGGCTGAGGACCGGGGAGGGCTGTGTCCCCAAGGCAGAGGACACTTCTTCCGGGCTGCTTTTGCTGCATTCCCCCAAAGCCCCCACCCCCACCCAAGGAGGGCTGCGTGATTAATCGCTGTCCCCTCCCAGCCTGGGCTCTGAGAAGCCCTGCAGTCCAGGCACCTGCCGAATTCTGTTTTTGTGATTTCGCTCAATTTGGTGATCCCCCAACCCGTGCAGCAAGCCCTGGCCGGCGGAGGAGAAAGCGCTCCCGCGTCAGCAAGGGAGCGGCAGGAGGGGCTGCTGGGCGCGCACTCAGCCACGCTCTGGCGATTAATCAAAGCGGGCAGCTGTTTTTGTTCTGCGTGCTCCAAACTTGGAGAGCTTCTTCCTTAATTACAGTTTAGAAGCTTCACCCAAAGGAATTAGTAACTGCAGCCTTGCACCCCCACTCCTGCCGATGTCCTGCTCCTCTGTGCACCGTGCTCCCGCCTGCGGCATCCTGCAGCTGCTGGCCGCCTCTCTCCAGCCTGCCTGCTTTGGGCAGCTGCGGCAGCTTCCTTTTCCATCCTGTTTTCCTAGAAAGGACTGGGGTGGGGGTGGGCTGCTCCCTGCCAAGTGCTCCGCTTCCCCCTTCCCAACCCTGCAAGGTTCCCAGAGCAGCCAGCTTGAAGGAACTTTTAATCTCCTGGACAGCGGAACAAAATGACAAACTGACCTCAGTCCCCTGGGAGGCGTTTGCTGGCCTCCCTCCCGGCTTTAGCTCCGTGCAGCCAGCCCCTGGCCTCTGACACTAATCGGCTCTTCCCAAAAGGTCTCAGCCTTCTCTTCTCCGAATGTTTTAAAAGGCAGTGAACAAACCAGAAGATTTTTAAGTAGTTATACCCTGCGTCCTCACATGTCTCTGGTCAGTGTGCTCAGTGTGTGATGTGATAAAACAGTTCAAGTCCAGTTGATTAATTCATTCAGCAAATCTTTATTTCGACTGAACACTGAGCACACCATGTGCCTGGCAGTGGGCTAACTTTGGGAGACCTGGGTCCTTGCCTTCAGGGGGCGCACAGTCTGGCAGTGGGGACAGGCGGCTCAGCACCCGTCTGTGAAGCCAGCCCTTGCGGGGCATGGTGGGTGCTGCACAGAGGAGGGAGCGATGGGCTCTGTCTGCATTGGAGGGGTGGACGAGGGGGACCCAGATGAGCCGAAGCTCTCGGACTGTGCTTCTCACATGTGTGCACCAATCCTCATCCCAGGCCTCTGGGTTACGGGCAGGCTCTGCCCCGGCAGGTCTGGGCGTAGCCTGAGATTCTGCATCCCCCAGATGAGCTCCCGGGTGAGGCCGATGCTGCTGACCCGAGGACCACAAAGATCGAGGCAGGTGGCAAGCTGGGGTAGGGCAGAGAAGCGTCAAAGGCATTGAGGGTGTGGGGTGCACATAGCTCTTTACGGGTGTAGCAGATGCGGGTGGGGGCAGGCAGCGTCCATCTTCAGGGTTCTCTTTTGGGCTCCTAGAATATTCTCTTCATGTGTCTACTGAGCCCCCACCACACTGTCGACAGCCTGTCAGGTGTTTTCTTTCCTCCTTTAGCACATGCAGGTCCAGGATGAGACCATATCTCCATCATCTTGGTACCCCAGGTCCTGGTCTGAGAACGCAATGAGTGCTTGTCGAGTGACTGAATCCACCTGCTCTCTCTGCGGTCCGGCTGGGTCTTATTCACTCAACCTTGTATCTCTGCGCCTGAGATGAAGTGATTGCTGAATTCATGCTTTTGGAATTGGATTTACTTCTTTGCCTATGTGTTTCATCTCTTAGCTTGTTTGTGTGGGTCAGAGTCCCATGGCAGTGGGCAAGGTTGCCATGTCAGGTTGCTCAGGTTGGACACTGCATGGGCAGGTGGAAATTTTAAGGACTTGAGCTTACATTCTTTGGGCCTGAAGTTGCATCTTGCCATCAGCTGCAGTTTGCTGCTTAATCTCTCTGTCCCTCCTGGGCCCTTGGTGGGTCTGGCCCGGTGCCTCATGAAAGTGAGAAGCTAGTGCTCACTCCCCAGCACCAGGGCAAGCTCATCTGTCAATGCCGCAGTGAGAGTGTGGTATCTGGGCTCTGACGCCCAGGTCCCGGGCTGCGATCCACTTACTGTTGCTTCATGTTTCCTGTGGGCTACTCAGCATCGGTGTGGGCTATGGCTCCCGCTGGGGAGATGGGGTTAGGGTCCTCTGCACGTGGCTTCCCACTGGGGTTCTGAGCCTGACAGCTTCATGCTCAGCCAACACCTTCCGTGGTTACTGGCTACTTGTACCTCCGTGGGAATGAGCTTTGGGTTCCTGCCTGGCGAGTGAGGGTCAACAGGATAATGCAGGCATGGTGCCCAGGCCGGCGGAAGGCAGGCACCACTGCGGTGGGCGGGAGGGGCAAATGCGCAGAAGCGAGAGAGGCTGGTCCTCGGTGAGCGCGTGGTCACATAGATTTGGTGACGGCTGGTGCTGGTCTCTCAGCAGCCTCTGCACAGCTGTGGGAACACAGCAGGGGTTTGGGTGGGGCCTGGGTGCGCTCCCCTCCGGGGAGTGGGAAGGAGGCGGCTTCAGACCAGACGCAGTCACCGCCGCTGCTTTGGGAGGCCTGAGCCCCCGTCCTCCCTGGGGGGAGCTAAGCCGAGCGCTGCGTTCACTTAGCCAGCAACACGGGCGCTGGGCAGTAAATCGTAGACCGTTAGTTTCAGCCCAGGTGGAGAAGGGCTCTCGCGGAGGGTGGAGCGGGGCTGCCGCCAGGGCCTGAGAGTGTGTGTGAGTGTGTGCACATGTGAGACAGTGGCGAGGGGAGCTGGCCAGCCGGCTAGTGACACCTGCAGGTCATCACGGCCACAAAGGCAGGCCTGGGCAGGAGGGACAAGAGACGCCCCAGGGCAGGACAGGGCCAGCGCCGCTGCCTCCCTGGCCACCACCCATGCGCCATGAGGGTTGCATTGCTGCGGAAGCTGGGCCTGCAAAGACCGTGATTAATTGAGACAGGACAAGATGTTTTAAAATTTTACGATCAATTTGCATAATGGATCTTTGTTTAAAAAAAGAAAAGAACAAAATGTAAAGCTCTCAGGCACTCTGAAAGCTTCACTTGCAGACGCAATCTGGTAGAAGTTGATGTTTCTGACTGTAGAGGTTTTCTATGAAAAATCAAGTTTATTATCTATTTTTTGTCTGATTATAAAAATAACACAGTCTCACTGTAGAAGGTTTGGAAAATGCAGAAAGGGACAGAAATGCTTTACTGTCTTGCCATGGGGATGACCCAGCAGTGACAGATGGGGTGTTTTGTTCTTACCTGGGAAGTGGTCCCCTGACAAACTATCTTGTAGCGGCACAAGCTTCCGCGGAGTTCATAAATTCCTCCAGCAGCCCAGCCGACGGCCCTGGGTAGGTGTATTACTGAAGGCTAATTGCTCCGTCTCCGTCTGCTCCGGGATGGAGGGGATGCTGGGGGTGGGGGAGGGAGGGGTGGTGCTGGCACCGCACTGGGGAGGAATGGCAGCATTAAGCAAAATCGTAGCGGTGGACACCATGGAGCGCTCCCTGTACGCTGAGCGCTCCCTGTACGCTGTGCTATGCATGTCGCGTGCCTGCATCAGTTACGCTTCAAAACAACTTATCAGGTGGGTACTATTGCTGAACCCATTTTACAGATGAGGAAACTGAGGCACAGAGTTGTCTCATGGCCTGCCCTAGGTCACACAGCTAGTGAGACTCAGCAGAGGTTCAACCCGGGTTACTTGAGCTGCAGTCCCCGAGAAGCCCATGACCGCTGTCCAGTTTCCCTGGAATAAACCAGCTATTGACACTGAGTGGGAACCTACGCAGGCCAGGCTCTGCATGTACTAAGACAGCGTGAGCTGCAGTGGGCAGGTTTCTATGATGGCCCCCTGGGGAACAGGACTTGAATAATCCCCTCCCCTTGGGAAGATGGGAATGGGACTATGATGGGATGTCGTTCCCGGGATTAGGTTTCTTTATAAGGCAAAGCGAAGGGTTTTTGTGGATTGATTAAGGTCACTAATCAGTGGATTTTAAGTTAAAAGAAAGGGAGCTTGTCCTGGGTGGGCCTGACCTGATCATGTGAGCATTTTAACAAAGAGCCAAGGAATCAGAGCTAAGTGAAGTTGGAGAGATTGGAGGCGGCAGACACACACTTTCCTACTGGCCTTTAGGAAGTGAGCTGCCATGTCGTAGAGAGGACCGCAGGGAGGGCAGGCGGGCAGCCGCTAGGAGCCGAGGGTCTCGGTCCTACAGCTGCAAGGAACTGAATTGTTCCAACAGCCAGCGAGCTTGGAAGGGACCCCGAGCCTCTCAGATGAGACTGCAGCCCCGGTTGACACCGTGATTTCACCTCGATTAGCATGCGGCACCGCTGACCCACACCTAGACCCAGGGAGAGTGCGAGGTAACAAACCTGTGTTGTTGTAAACTGCTACGCGTGCGTGGGACTTTGTTACACAGCGCAGAAAGCGGATGCTCACACCAGCTGTGCAGACGGGCAAGCGTGGGCAAAGCCGGGCTCACCCTTCTGCACGACAGGTGCTCAGTCAGCAGCGGCTCCGCCCGCGCCTTCTCCCCGGAAGCTCCCTGTCTCCAGCAAGGTCTCCCGGCGGGCACGTGGACAGAGGCGGAGTGCTCAGAGCACCTGGCTCCTCCCTGTGCCAGGTCAGGGAGCCTGGACGCTTGTTCCTTAAGCCAAGCCTGGAGAAGCCAGGAATCCTTCCCCAGCTACCAGAGACTTTTAAGAAGCCCCAGCAGTCAGATGGTTGCATAACTTTTTCCCCTCCAGGCTTAGAGGCTTAGAAATGAAAATATTTCGTCTCTTTCGCACGGCGGGGGAGCGCGGGGGTGTTGGACCCTTTGCTGTATTGCTCGGCACCGTAGGCAGCCCTATTACCCGCCTCTAAAATATGCAACGGGGGGAAGATGGAGAATGAGACGGGGTTTGAAGAGCGAGCGCTGCGCGGCTCAGGACCCAGCCAGAAGACGGAAAGGGAGTCATGCACATCAAAAACGGGAATGAAAATGTACAATCACATCCTTTGAACAAACACCCTAATCATCTTCCCGAGGCCTCACGCCGGCTGCCACAGGGTGTGTGTGCCAAGAATGACACCCTCCGCTGCTTCTGTTTCAACAAGTCACAGCTTAAAAGCCCCTCTGTGTGCTCAGCAAGAGACAACCTCGAAAGGAAAAGGAAAGGGCTTTTAAGGACTCCAAGCGGGAGGCAGTGCCACCATCACAGACGAGAGAGGTCCCTGGCCCTGGCGGGGGATCCACAGTGCTGGGGCCTGGCCCACCTCCCTAGAACTCTGATGGGGACCCCGAGACACTGTCATCTCTTCCTCTTTATTTGCTTGATCTCTTCCTGCTCATCTGTGGAAGCCACCTCCTCCAGGAAGCCTTGCTGACTGCAGGTAGGGTCTAGTTCCTTGTCCAGGGTCTTATTGCCTCCTGGACTTTGCTTTCAGAGCAATTATGACAACTGTGATTGACAGCTGTCCTGACTGACTCTCTCACTTCCTCGCTAGACTGTAAGCTCCAGGAGGGCAGGGACAGTGTCTGTCATACTCAGTTTCAAGTCCAATGCCAGGCATGTAGAAAGGGTATTTGTAAAGCCGGTGAGTGATAAAAATACCGGTCAGTGGGAAATGGTTGGTGGAAACCTTCTACGGAGGGGCTGCCCTGAGGGTTCTGGGAGCCTCTTGCCTTTCTCTCTGCTCCCGCTTTGAACCCTATCGTTCCGGAGTTGAGTCCAACCTCTCAGAGAGGGGCAGAGACGTCGTCAAGTTCACTCAGCAGGATGACGGCACAGGTCTGGGCCTAGAACCACGCGGACAGTTGTCCCGCTACGTCACACCGTCTCGGCAAACGGCTGAACATCAGAAGGTGGAACAGATCGTGGGAGCCCCGGACATGAAATATTGGCAGCAACGCAACTGACCTGGCTCCCTGAAGAGTGTGGGTGACACAACAGGCCAGACCTGGGGAGGCAAGCGAGGAGCCCAGGGTAACAATTCCTGGCGGCTTTCACTCGCGGGGCGCTCCCTGGGTCTGGGAGTGAGCGCCGCTTCGCAGCGCCCCTCGGCGCCCCTCCCACCTCACCTTGCCCCTGCCACTCGCATGCTAGAGAGGTGACGCTGAGGAGCTGCAGGCTTGAGAACAAGGTCAAAATATTACCAGCTCAGCAAGATGCATCCCTCCCTCCATCCGTCCACTCATCTGCCCACCCCCTTTAGGAAGCTTGTATTTTCAATCACTCTTTTGTCTACCTACCCATCTATCTACATATCCACACCCTCATTTACTCTATTTGCATATTTTATACACAGATAAGTCCCCTTTCCTCTAGATAGTGAAATTATCTAGACGTAAATTCTCACCCCAGGGCCTTTGCACATGCCAGCCCTACTTCCTAGGCCATTTCCCTCCACTCTTGAGTCTTTGTTCCCCTTTATTCCTCAGCCTCAGTCCTGGTGAGTTTCTGACCTTTCTGGCTATGCAGCATCTGCTCGCCACTCCTAACAGTGCCGGATTTTTTTTTTTTTTTTTTTTTAGAATCTCCTCTCCCCTGTTAGGAGCAGCCTCAGTGGGTGCTGTAATGTCACCTAGCCATGAAATGGGCATGCGGTTTAAGCCAGGCTGCCTGGACTCTCCCCTCCTCACCCCACTTCTTGGGATTTCAGTCTTGAGTAGAGGGAGGAAGGGAGGGGAGAACAAATCGTCGGAGGGTGTTTATCCCGACAGCTTCACCAGGAGCGGTTCCTGCTGCCAGAGACCTGGAGGGCCGCACTCCTGACCTCCGCTGAGCTCTGGCGGCTCTGGCAGTTCCCTCTACCGGCAGGGGATGGAGATGGTTTCTCTTGCAGAGGGTGCCAAGACAGACCTGCTCAGAGAGGACTTCTACAACTTCCTTCCTCAAGGTGGCCCCCCCAGCCTTGGTTTCCTTAATAGCAATCTCCACAGCTTGTGTTTATTTTATTTCTGTCCATGTACTTGTTCCCCGTGTGGTGTCTATTCACTATTTGTTTGTGTGTCTCTGTCTCTCCGAGCAGAATATAAAGTGTAAGCTTTCGAAGGTAGGGGCTGTGTCTGTCTCGATCACAGTTTTCTCCGCATTTAGCTTAGGTCCCAGCACATAGCCACGAGGATTAAATAAGGTAAGGTGCTGATCAGCCTAGCGCAGTGCCGACATGCGAAAAGCATTCGATAAATATTTGTTGAATATGAATGAACCCATCAATGGAGTTGAAAAAGTGCCTGTACTTGGAAGCAAATATTCTCTCTTAGAATTCTGATGAGCTGTAATGCATTTAAAATGCATGCTGTTGTCTCCACCCCATTATTACTCTTCACTTCCTCCTCCCTCCCTCCCCGCCTCCCGCCTGTCTGTGCCCACCTGGCTAATCACGGGAGCTATTTTTACATCTGACGTAGTGGAAAGGTAGCAGATTAACAGCCCTAGAGACGTACATTGCTTCTATTAATATTAAACAGGGTATTAATTTTACCAGTAACTGAAACATTAAACATGTATATCCATTAGCGGTCATTACTTTAATCTCCAGAGCTGTCTGGCATAGTCCAGGAATAGGTCTGATCCAGCCTTCTGTACCTCCTCTTCCTAAACTTGTCGGTGAATCAGGAATCACGTTTTTTATTTCCCTGAGGGGAAGTGGATAATTATAAACTCCATAAACTCATAGCTGTTAAGGGAGAAGTTCTGAAAAATTACCACATTAAATTCCCTCATTCGATGCCACACGCCCCTCAAGACCAGACTTGCAATGTGTGAAGCCCTTGTTGAAGGTGGTCTTCCTAAGACCCCCTCTCTAATGGGGGATGCCTCGCCAGTGTGCTGGCTCAGACTATCAGACCTCGACGGTAATTGCTAGACATCCGGATCTCGATTGCTAATGATACCTTGAGCAGATCCAGGTCAGCACCTTTGGAATGGCAATATGATGGTCTGAGGTTAGTTAATAGTGCTGGGACACCTGCTGTGTGTGGTGTGAGCGACAGGCAGCTTCCTGAGCGTTGACATAAGGACACCCGCTACTGCTAGTCATGTATGGGGTGGGATAGCGCTGACGTCAGTTACCAATTACTCCCCACTAGGAAGCTGATGAAACCCTCAAAGTAGGACTGAGGGACATGTGTGGCCTGATAATTAAGAGGATGGGACCTGGCCGCATGTTTCTAGGCCACGGCCCAGCGGGGAATCACCCAGGCTGAGCCTGGTGATAGTCCTGAACTGAGTAGATGGAGCCAGGCATTCAGGGGGACCAAGGAAGCTCAGCTAACCTGTGCGTGGCAGACTGCCCAGAGTACTGGAGAGGAGAAGGTTGCAAAGCTCCAGATCTCCCTCTGAATACTCATCAGCGCACGTGTGCGAGTAAACTACCCAAGTCTGGGGGAAAAACCACCTAAAAGGTACAGAAGGGATGATACTTGAACCTCCCACAAACGAGGCATATTTGGTGTTCCCACCAGCAACAGTGGAAAAATATTACTCTTCCCAGAACACTGGGCAGGATACTCAGTAGCATGAAGGTTAGCCCTAGGCTACGACTGCTAAGGTCCCACTTAAAAAGGCTTAAAAGAAAACCTTCAAAGAACCAAAATCTTTCCAAATAATTTGACTGCATCCTAGAACAAAGCTCAACAATATTTATCAGAACCCAACAATATTCAACACACAATAAGGTAACATTTATATCGTCTATCATCTAACTGAAAATTACCAGGCATGCAAAGAAAAAAGAAACTATGATCAATAATGAGAAGAAGAGTTGATCAATAGATTCAAACACAGAAATGACGCCTAGACTAGAATTAGCAGGCGAGAATCTTAATACAGTTATTGTAATGATATCATTCCACAAAAAGAAGGTACAGCAAAGTGTGGGCATGGCAGTAGAGACATGGAACACCCAGCTTGAACTTCTAGAAATGAAAAATACAATGTCTGAGCTGAAAAATACACTGGACAGGATTAAAGATAGATATTGTACAAGAAAAGATTAGTAAGCCTGAAGATGTAGCAGTAGAAACCATCAAAAATGGAACATGGGGAAAAATTGAAAAAAAAAGAAAAAAACAATAAACAGAAAATCAGCTTCAACAAGACTCATATATGTTAAATTGGAGTCCCTGAAGGAGGTGGATTTGAGTAAAGGAAAAAAATATTTGAAAAACCTATGGCTAAAAAATTTCAAATTTGATAAAATCTGTAAACCCAGAGATCCAAAAATTCCAATAAACCCCAAGCATAAGAGACATGAGGATAATGACATCAAATCACACCATAATCAAATTGCTCCAAACCAGTGGTAGAGAGAAAGTCTTCAAAGGGGCCAGAGGAAAACGGACATTCTGCGAGAGAAGCAGAGGTAAGAGTGACGGCAGACTTCTGGTTGGAAACACCGTAAGCCAGAGGGCAGTGGAGCCACATTTGCACCATACTCAAAGTTAAAGCAATCGTCAATCTAGAATTCTATAGCTATCGAAAACATCTGTTAAAAATGACAGCGGAATAAAGACTTCCAGATATTCAAAAGCTTGAAAAATTCATCACCAGCAAGCCCACACCACGAGGAATGTTAAAGGAAATCCTTCAGGCAGAAGGAAAATGATACCAGGTGCAGATCTGGATCAGCACCAGAGTATAGAGCACAGCAATGGCAGAGATGTAGGTAAAAATGAAACATTTGAAAACATTTTTAAAGATAATTGACTGTTTAAAGCAAACGTAATGGCAACGCAATGTGAGGTTTACAGCATACGCAGGAGCACAAAGCGTGAAAACAGTAACACAGAAGCCAAAGGGAGGACGGGGTTCTAAGGTTCCTACGCTCTGTGTGGGGTGGTATAATGTGGATGGAACTTGCGGTAGGTTGGAGGTGTGTACTGTAAACCACGAGCCAAAAACTAAAAATCGAAACCAAACCAAGCAAAAATGGCTACATCTAAAAAGCCGACAAAGGAGATAAAATGAAATAAAAATACTCAAACTAATCCAGAACGAGTGAGAAAAAGAATAAAAGGGAGACAAACAACAGATGGGACAAATAGAAGGAAAACAGCGAGACGATAAATTTGAACCCAACTCTCTGACATTCCGCCGTCGCGTGTGATTATTAACCAACTTCATGCCGCAGACGGCAACAGCACCTGTCACAGTGCTGTCACGAGAGCCTGCGCAGGTGACACAGGAAGCCCGATGCCTGCAGACCTGTGATCTCTCATTGCTACTCTCCACTACTGACGTCAGCAGAGACCCGGGGCTCTGAGATGGTTGTGCCGAGAGCTCCCTCCTCGTTGCCCTGTTTCCCTCCTCCCTAGACCCCTTTGTGCCTCCACCCACCGCACCACCCGCGCTTGAGAAGATTCTCAGCCTCTCAGTCTGCGCGTGTTCAAAGTCCATGGGCCGAATAGTCAGCAAATGTGTTTCTTCTTGCAAAAAGCCTGCGGCTGGTGACACCAAGAACGTGCTGTCTCTGTCCTCTCTCCCTTTCCGATCTCTCAGCTGCCCTGCGTCTCCGGGGACACTCATAGTGGCAACTATGAATTTTGGTAACAAGAGGAGACGCTGCCATTCTGGGGACCATCCGGTCAACGTTCCAGTGTTGCCGAAGACGTGGACTCTGCCATGCTCTCTGCCTCCCGGTCTGACACAGGCGCCCTCCCCAGCTGGCCGTAGCAACTTGGGTTTGGTGCCCACCTCTGGGGGACTGGGACTTGTTTTGTATCCCGACCAACAACATAGTGCCTCCTTGTACAAAGCAGGAGTTCAGTACACACCTGTGGAAGGTGTTTCATCACGGTTGAGTCCGTGGGGAGTCCAATGGCTGAGCTGCTCGGGGTAGAGGCTTAGTCCATTTGAGCTGCTCTAACAAAATACCTTAGACGGGGTGACTCATAAACAACAGAGATTTATGTCTCACAGTTCCGGAGACAGGGAAGTCCAGGACCGAGGCGCTGGCAGATTGGGCGTCTGTTGAGGGCCTGTTCCATACAGATGGTCCCTTGTAGCTGTGTCCTTGCGTGGTGGAAGGAGAGCACAAGCTCCCTCGGAGCCTCTATTATGCGGGCACTGATCCTCTCCATGAGGGCTCTGCCTTCATGACTTAATCTCTTCTTAAAGGCTTCACCTCTTAATTCTATTGCATTGGTGTTTGGGTTTCAACACATGAATTTTATGGTGACACAAACATTCAGACCCTAGCAGAGACTCAGCAGCATCTGGGTCTGGGGCCTTCTGGGTCCTGCTCCAGTATGACGTTCATGCTGCACACGATCTCCTACAGTAGTCAGGCTCAGCCCTGTGACACTGCCACCGCACAGTGGGGATGGGGGCCCTCCACACATGTGCCTTATTCTCGAGATGACCCCCCGGCTTTGTGCCGCGGGCCTGGTAGAATCCACCAGCTGCCTCCCCTCATCTCTGAGTCAGGCGTGTGGGTCTCTCCAGGCACAAGTCAGACAGCCCACCCCATTTTCACCTGCCCCACCTCCCTGGGGTCCCTCGTGGAACTCAGTGGCCATGGGGAGAGCCAGGGGTCTCCAATTTGGTTCATGCTCTTGGCCTGTATTTGGTGGCAATGCCTATGCAGCGGAACCTCTTCCCTACTGTTTTCCAAGAATGTCAGGGGCTTCCTCCAGTCCCCTGACCCCACTCCTCTGATGACCCCTCCCCCTGGGGACAGGGGACAGCTGGGGACACAGGGGACAAACTTCCTCCTGTGAGAAGAAGAGCCTTTCACTGCGTGACTCTTGGGTTTCTGCTGGCGTCCAGACGCAAGACTAAAGGTGGACGCACTCGGAGTCCCAGAGCACCAGCCGTTTGTCTCCTCGGCTCAGAGCACCCCCACTGCTGCGCCATCCCGCCCGGGCCCCTCGATCCCTACTGTAAAACGTATAATGTCAGTTTGTTCAACTGAGGACCCTGCGGAGTATTTAATCCTTATTTAAAGCTGATGTTTATTTTATTTTGAAGTTTAAATTAATCAGCCTCTGGATACAAAATTAGATAAGGCAGGAATTCAGCTCTCCTGGAATGATTCATTTCACATTGAGCCTCCTTAGCTCCTTGGCACAGGGGGACGTGTCCGTATCTTCCTCTGCAGGGCTGCCCGGGGCGGCCAGGTGAGCGGGCCCGCTCCTTCCTCCCTCCCCCAGCCAGGGCACACGTGCTTGTGACGCAGGGAGTTCGCACACGAGCCTTTTCATCCCAACAGTCATAAATCCTCACAAAGGGAAATAGAGATAATATACAAGGAGGAAAAAAGAAAAAAGAACCAAGCTAGAATTCTACCACCTAAAGGTAACCATTGTTGCCACGTGGGCACGCTGCCTTTCGTGCGGTATCAGCGCTTGGAAATCCTGCACGACATTCCAAACACGCGGGACAGTGGGCAGCATAATCATATCAACCTTTCGTGTATCCACCATTCAAATTAATATGTGGCAGATTTTTGACACATTTGCTTCAGAGTTTATTTTTAAGGGGTGAAACATTTCAGACTTAGCCGATGCTCGAGTTATACACCGCTGTTTAGTCCAGGTACCTGCCAGCTATTCCGAAGTCAATGCATGTCTCCTCACCCATGTTTAACACGGAGTATGCATGTCCATTAAGAATTTGTAGTCTTTTTTTTTGGAATTTCATACAAATAGCCCTCTATACACATTCTTCTGCAATTTGCTTTTCCCTTCATCGGTATTTCCCAGGTGAATCTAGAATCCAGCATTTCTGATGAGCCGGCAATGCCCACCCAGGCGATGCTGCTGTTCTGGCCCGTGAACCTCACTTTTCCTGGGGAGGCTTGGGGTCTTGGGATGTGCCCATCCTCAGCTGCTCCGATGAAGCACAGCCAATGACCTTCAGGTTGGTGGCCCCACTTGGCACGTTGGCAGTGTGCAAATTCGTCTTCATCAACATTTGTTATTGCGTCTGCTGCTACTTTCCCCATCTGATGGGCAGGGGGCGATACTTCACTGTTGTTTTCATGTGTGGGTCCCCGACGGCTCTGGGATCGAACACTCTGCCTTATGGTCATTGGTCCTGGGGTCCCGTCCTCTGTGACTTGCCTCTGGCCTGTTTCCTGTGGGGTCTTTAGTTTCTCCTTGCTGACTCGGAAGAGCTATTTTTTATGATCTGGATATAAGTGCTTTTTTTGACAAATACATCACAAATATGTTCTCCCTATTTGTGCGTTATGTATGTCTTTTAACTTTATTCATAGCATCTTTTGTTGGATCAGAGTTTCTATTTTAATACAGTTAAATTTATCGGTAATTTCATTTAGGATGTTTGTTCTTTTTGGGTCTTATTTTAAAAAGTCCGTTTCTACTCTGTTGTCACTAAAATGTCCCCTATTTTCTTCTAAAAATTGGAAACCTGCTTTTCATATTTCATTTTTAATCCCTTAGTTATTGGTTCTGCAGTTAGCGCTCACTGTGTTAGTGAACTGCTGCCAGGCCTCAGAGGCCTGTGACGATAGCAGCCACGTCCCGCTCGTGAGTTGGGGCCGGCTGGGGGGCTCGGACTGCAGCCGCTGAGCTAGGTCTGCTCTGGCGTCTGTCATCTGGGGTCTGGGACAGGCCAGGGCATATTCTTCCCACGGCCAGGGCAGGAGCACAGAGGACAAAAGGGAACACCAGGCCTCTCAAGGGCCTCAGGACTACCACTCTGCCACACTCCGTGGGCCAAAGCGAGTCACACGGCCAACCTGGAAGTCCAGGGGCGGGAAGTGTCAGTTTGGACCTCGTCTCCATGTGTGGTGATCGCCTGGGCTTTCAACTTTGTGAGGATGAATTGTTTCAGCCCCACCTCCCAAAACCCCAGAAAACACATTTCCTCACGGACTCCCTGAGCTGGAGGGCTCGATGGTCCCAGTTTACGGGGACAGGTGAAGCCTGGCCTTCCAGCTCTTCATGGAGGATCGATTCCAGCTCTTCCGCTGTCTGGCCACTGGGGCCAGTGCCTCCCTCCTCCCCGTCCAGGGCCTCTGTGCCAGTCCTGTCCAGGACGCCTGGGCGTCGGTTTCGTGTCACTCTCTGGCTTTGTTCCCTCCCTTCCTTTCTCCTGCATGAGGTTTCTGTTCTCATCCCTCGAGCCTCGTTACGTAACCGCTGTTATTTTGGTAAAGGAGGCTGGACTGTATCAGCCCCACCTGCCGTTTGCCCACCCTCAGCACCTGGGTGCCCCTGGCGCTCAGTGTGGTGGGTCTCCCCCGCCCTCTTGCCAGGAGGTGTGTCCCGAAGGCAGAGGAACCGGACTGATGTTTGGGAGACCCGAACTTTTGTTCCTATTCTGCCACGACCGTTCCAGGGGACCCGGGCGAATCGCCAGACCCCCGTCTGCCTCAGTCTTTCATTCCCCAAACGGTCCATGACGTTAACCTCAGTGCCTGGCTGTGGGAGGGGACACGGTCCCCCTGCCCCCACCCCTGTTTCTGGATTTGCCACAGCATCAGACTCTCGTGTCTGGCCAAGAATATATGGAAAGAAGAGCAGACAAGCTGTGGGCACCAAGAAAGGGTTTATGGGGTGTCACTTCAGGGAAGGATGTGAGGGACATGGGCGGCGAGGCGTGATCTGGGCCAGTGGCGGGGAAATGCCGGTGAGTACACGTGCGAGAGTCAGGTGTGCACAGCCTGGGTCCAACCAAGAGACAGAAACCAAGTGGCAGGTCCACCCGGGAAGTTTACTGTAAAGAATCGTTAACAAGATGAACAAGAAACTGTAAGGTGTAAAGAAACCACCTGGCGCAGAGGGAGGTAACAAGGAAGGACAGATTTGCGAGAGGTTCAGATGTCATTGGAGGTAAAGTTTGCAGATTCGGCCAGGCTGGGGCGGGTCAGCAGCTGCTGGCTCTGGCACGTGGGGAGGGAGCTGGCTGTGAGCAGCTGGTGCATGGACGTGCAGCGGGCGTCCGGCCTCCCAGGGCACGTGAGTCCTACAGGGTCTTGCAGAAGGAATGGCAGTCAGTGTGGACCCTCCCGGATACAGGTCACCATGCACAGGTTGCACGGGGCTTGGAGAGGGGCGTGTGGGCACCTGTGCAGGTATGTTCAGATCACATGGGCCCTGCTGGGCTTTGGTTTCCCTGTTGAAATGCTGCAGAAAAGTTATCACCAGGCTGAGGCTGCGAGGTCGCAGAGGGACCAAGCCTGGGCCTGTGGCCGTGGCTCCAATGCCACCAAGGCCCAGCAAGGGAGCTCCTTCCCTGGCAATGTCTCTCCGGTGTCCTCTGCCGAGATGCTCAACATCTTCCAGGAGAAACACTGGAAGGTGCTCCCTTGTCGCTCACGGCGCACACGCTGAAGGGAGCACGGAGCGGGAGGCGAGAGAGTGACGACAGACACAGGACACCATTGCTCGAAGGAACCAGGGGCAGCTGGGAGGAATTTGGGAGGAACCAGCTGGAATTTTAAGTAGATGACCTGAGCCTTTGTTTCCACTGTTTGGGGCCCTCCTACGAAATTACTTCCCCTCCACCCTCCTAGCTCAGGCGTGGCCTGAGACGTACGTTGGCCACAGCCCGTGTGCAGAAGAGTTGTGCGTGGAGACAAGCAGCAGCATGCTCACGGCTTATTGCGATTTCTTTGCTCGTTTTATGGAACAATGGGAACATCTTTTGGGATCAGCGTCCATCTGTTTAAGTCCCCACCTGACCAGGAAGAGCAGAAACCCCCTGCCGGCCACGACGGACACGAAATATGAATGAGGAGTCTGTTTTGTGGTCTCAGCCTCTGAGATTTGGGGCTTGTTTGTTACAGCGACACAACTCATTCATGATCTCACTTAATTCTTGATGTAGGCCCGTGAGAGAAACGGTTTTAAACTATCTCACAAACACAGTGAACAGGCTCGGAAGGCCAGCAGGATGGCCCTGTTCACACAGCGAGGGGCGGAGGCGGGACTTGAACCCTGGTCTGTCCAACCTCAAAGACTGAAATGGGGACTAAAATGAGTCACGAGCTGCCGTGTGACTCACGGAAGGTCATGGAAGTGTTTCTGGCTCAGAGACGGGAAAAGGATTGTAACTTCACATGCCAAGGTACTCCTTTGATAGAAATAACCAGGAGTTTCAAATGCGACATGCACAGACACCACTCGAAAAGGGAACAGAGCCAGGCAACGGAAACTGGGATTGTCATTAGTGAGCTGGTGGCTGGCCACCCTCCTGTTCCTCCAAGCAGCCGGCCCGGGAGCACGGGTTCGACAAGCTGCTGCCTCGGCTGGAGACGCGCGTTGAACAAGTGCCGTGGAGCGCCCGCACGTGCAGGACACCGGGCCTCGGAGATGGGCAGGGTTCGGTGTTGGACTTTGGTTTAGTCGTGGGGACAAGGTCTCCTTTCCCCAGGCGGCCTTCCCCCTGCAGCTCCAGAGTAGAGTCGGGCGCCTCTGGGTTTCCACGGAGCCCCAGGCAGGCTCACCGCTCTGCACCGCGACTGCCGGCCCGTTCCTCTGTTTCCCCTCTGCCTGCGCGTGGCATGTACGCAGCAGATACGTGGGGAAGAAAAGAAGGAAGCGCATGATGTCACAGATGTGCCTACCACCCCCACGTGTGACCACAGGTGCATGCACACACAGGCATGTTTGCACACATGCAGGCATGCACGAGTTGGGAGGTATGCAGCCCTGCACTCGTGTAAGCACATGCACATGAACACACACACACACACACACACATGCACACACAGACACACAGACACGCTGGGGCGTAGCCCTGCTGGTGGCTGGGTGAGGACAGGCTGGACCTTAGGGGGAATTTTTTCTCTGGGTCATGAAGCTCCCACTTCCTGCCTCTGCCCACACCACGGCCAGGTGGGAAAGGTCACCGTGCTCACTCCCAGGCGTTATGGACACCTGATTCATATTTTATAGGCCTGTGTTTATTTTCCTGGGCAGCTTTAATTTAGCTGCCGAGCACCAGGTTCGGAGGCCAGAGGAGAGCCCCGGGGCTGCTGGCTTTGGCTGCGCCTTACGAGCTTCCCGTGTTCTAGCTGAATCCCGCTGACTTCCAGACACCCTGAGAGCTGCAGCTTCATGCTCAGGGCAGAAGGCGTGGTCCTCTCAGCCATGGAAGGACACTGTGACACTCCCTTTCTGTGGGTGACATGACCCTGGCCAGGACCCAGGCCTCTGGGCCCCTTGTCCCAAGCACACTTAGTCTTTTCTCACGGCAGCAGGGCCTGAGCAGGGGCATTTACAGGAGGTGGGAAGACGCAGGACTGAGCTCTAGGTTACTCTCTGGGAGGGCGAGGGGTGCCTTTTGGAAACCGTCTAACCAGCCGCTGGCATCCTGGACGCTGGGTCTCTCGGTGAGGCATGGGTTCTGGGTCAGCTGCTGTACCCGGCCTGCCCTGGCTGGGAGACCCTGGCTGGGACATTCGACCTGTCTGCAGTTTGCTCACCTGTAAAATGGGGACAATAGCAGTCTCTGGGAGGGACAGGTGGCAGGATAGCATGGTCTGCGCTTGGATCGGTGCCTGGCGCGTGGAGAGGGCCGGCTGGGCATTGACAGTTGATGCTGCAGGGAGCAGCCGCAGCCATGCCAGGTCCTTAGCGAGGAGTCCGAGGGGTCCTGCTCGCCAAGGCAGGGCCTTCCGGGGCAGGCCTCACCTGCCCCTGTCCTGAACACCCTCCCCGCCCCTCTGCCCATTGCCTTGGCTTCTGAGGGCATCTCCAGCTCAGACCCCCAGCGCTGGCAGAGGCTCTTTGGTTTCCCAAGAAGCAGTCAAAGGGCAACGCCACCCTGGGAACCTGCCGTTCTTTTCCCCTCACCAGCTGACATTGCAAGGTTTTGTTTATAGCATTTATTTCTTTTAAACCTCTTTAGTTTTTGTCTCCAAGTCTGAAGTTTAATTGTGGCACAAATTCCCTTGCTTGGTGGGCCCAGTCTCCTTTAGTGCTTTCTGCCAGTGGGCACCAAGGACAGTCCACACGCCGAACACAACGTTGCCCATGGCGCTGTGGACTCTCAGAGTTGACTTCGGAAACGAGCACAGCGCACTGAGACTGCCACACTCCGTGGTGGAGCCAGGGGCCAGTGTGTCCCCGTGGCGCTGGGTCCTGCTCCCTCACCCCAGTGCCGTTAGCATCGCTGTCCTGTGAGCCTGGTGTGCAGAAGTCGAGTCTCTCTTCCAATTGCCACTTCCCGGTGGGTGGGGGGTGCTGGGGCTGTGGACACCTGTTTCTTGCCAGGCCCTGAGTGCTCTGTTTGTTTGCTTGCTGGTAACTTGGCTCCAGTCACCCGTCACCCTGCAGAGCTCTGAAGCCATCTGCTTGCCTGGCCAGGAGAGGGAGGCAGAGGCGCTGCTGGCAGCACCGTCCAGATGTGCTGGCCACTCTTGGGGCAGGGTTTGCTGGACTCCTAAGAAAGGGATGCAAACCGCACGGCCTTGCACAGTCTGCTGTGCTCCTGGTGAGACCCGCATGTGGAGCCGCAGATCCCATGGTCAGTTCTCACAGGTGCGCACCTGAGTCTGCTGGGCTGAAGCTCGGGTACGCCAGGCTTCCTTCCAAGCTCAGCCTTGGGAAGTCTAGTTTGGCCGGGGTGCGAGGTCCCGAAATGCCACCATACCTGGGGCTCTGTCTGGTTGTGAGCTACGTCCTCTCCAGAGGGAGCCGACAGATGGCTGATAGGAGGGGGGACATTCACCGAGATGTCACAGCGAGTGGTCCGTGCCTGGGATTGGGTGGAGAGGGACATCCGTGGGGTGTCCTGGCTAGTGGGCTGTGCCTGGGTGTGGGGTGACTGCCATATGGTGGACACTGGGGACTCCCCTTGGCTCCTCCCTCTGCTGTTTCAGGGGTCTGGGGTCCCCAGAGTCTCGGGAGGTGCAGCTGAAGGCACAGAGGAGGCAGATGAGAGGAGGAAATGGCCCTGCAGTGGGCATGAACCACTGACCCACAGCTGGGACAGGACGGCCAGGCGCCTGTCTGATGGCACAGCCCTCCCCACCCTGCACCACCTCCACCTCACCTCTGCTGTGGCCCTGACACCATCTGCTGGGCAGGGTCAAGTGTGGGTGGGGGTGAAGGGAGGGGAACCCCCACCCTGTGCTGCTCCAGGAGGCCCACGGCAGGTGCCTCGCCAGAGGGTCCCTCTGTCCAGAGCTGCCCCAGTTCTTCCAGCAGTGGCTGGAGTGGGGGCATTACAGGCACTGCCCAGTGGTCACGGTTGGGGCAGGGTGACAGGCGGTATGTGTTGGGAGCAGGGGCGGGGGGAGGAGGGACGTGACCCCTGTATGGCTGGCCCCTGCCCTCCCTCTGCAGCCTGTCTGCCTTCAGCCCTGAGGTGGCCGAGCTCCTGGGGATGTGGCCACAGCGTGTGCATTGCAGGAGAGGTGGGCGGGAAGGCCCCAGCTTTGGGGAGAGGCAGGCCTGGTCTGCTCCCCGCAGTTAGTCACCCAGCTTTGTCCCAGCCCTGCTTTGGAAAGTGGGAGTTGGACCTTCCACCTGGCCGGGCTGTCCCGACAGTGCCTGGCACGTGACGGGTGCTGGTCAGGTTGGCATCTCCACTGGCGCAGCTGGCCTGGAAGCCCAGGACCAGGCCTGCGGAGGTCCCCCAGGCGTGGCTCCAGCCTGCAGGTGTGGCTGCAGTAAACAGAGCCAAAGGCCTTTGAGAAGCGCAGAGCAAAGAAACAAGCAGGAGTATTGACTTCCAGGGTGTGGTGGGGGGCCAGGCCGCACCCCTGCACGCTGGGCCCAGGTTAAGGGAGCTCAGAGCAGAGGGCATGGAACTCGTCCCTGGAAAACAGTCTCCGATCACCACTTCCTTGGCCTCGGTGCCTGCCTCTGAGGCTGGGGGCAAGACGGGAGCGTTCTGTCTTCTGAGTGCAGAGATTTGGGTGCCGCCTACGCAGGCGTCTGTCCTCTCAGGGCTGGGCCGCCTGTGAGATGAGAGTGAGGCTTCTCCTCCCTCCGGCCGGTGTCAAGCAGTCGACGTAGGGAGACCAGGAGTTCTGCTCGGTCGGGGCAGACTGCCCAACGCCCACGGGCCTGGGGTGGCAGGGAGGGCGGCTGGCAGAGCGGAGGCCAGGCTGCACGGGCTCCTGATTGCTAATTTCCCTGATAATTATGGTAATAATGATAATCATGGACGTTCACTTTGGTTTCCTGTGTGTATGTATATGACCCATCATTCGTCGGGAGTCACACTCTTGGTCGAGGGTGATTAAATAGTGTGCAGCTACCCTGGGCAGGAGGTGGCTTCTAGCAGGGACAAGGCCATCCTGTAAAGACTGTGGCGTGGGGCAGGGGGTGTTGATCGATTTCCCTGGAGGTTGAGCAGGCAGGCTACGACAGAGTAGGTGCATACGTGTGTGTGTATGTGGATGTGTGTGTGTGTTTGTGTGTGTTCGTGCACGTATGTGCACTGGCACCCAATATTGCCATGCATGTGAAATTCCCAGGAAGATTCCCCATCTCCCCCCAACACCACGGGGTCTCGACGGCTGGTCCAGATGTGGCTGGAAGCTGGAGAGGGGTGTGTTCTGGGCTTTGCTGCACACATAGCAGGAGCCTGGGCATCTGCCTGTGTGTTGGGGTGGCCAGAGGCTCTAAGGCCCAGATGCACCAGCGTGCGGGTCCAGGGAGGTCAGCAAACCGTCAGGAAGAGGAAGAGGGGGGTGTCCGGCCCTGGGGCTTCTGGGGCCCTGTTTAAGCCTCAGAGCCCTGTGCAGTCGGGCCGAGGCTCAAGGGGTGGACCGTCCTGCCCAAAGTTGCCCAGCTGCTAAGTGGAGGAGCAAGATTTGCACCCGTATCTCTCTGAGCCCCTCACACTGTGCCACCTGCCCCCTGCAGGGACAGATCTGGCCACAGCAGACACCAGGAGGCAGCTGTGACCACAGTGGCTGGGATTCCGAGCCGCTGGGAGCCCCTGGGGGCTGGGCAGGTGGAGCAGGGCCGAGGGGTCACGGTCATGTGAGAGCAGGGCCTGGGCCACCAGGACTGGCCTCTAAGTGAGTTTGGGCCAAATCCCAAGTTGCTGACTGTTGTGTCCCCCTAAAACTCATATGTTGAAGTCTTAACCTGTAGCACCTCAGAATGTGACCTTATTTGGAAATAAAGTCCTTGCAGATGGGACTAGTTAAGACTAGGTGGTGCTGGAGTGGGGTGGGCCCTGATTGAATTCGACAGGTGTGTTCATAAACAGGGGTACAGGGCCCAGGCACGCCCAGGGGGGCAATGCCCTGTGAGGTCCGAGGCAGAGGTGGGCGGTGCTTCCACTGCCAGGGAAGGCCAGGGTCTCCCGACAACCCCCAGAGCGGGGAGAGACACGGAACGGATCCTCCCCAGCCTCCGAAGGAGCTGCCCCTGTCCATACCTTGCTCCCAGACCTCCATCCTGCAGAGCCAGGAGACAGTGAAGTTGTGCGTTTTAAGTCACTCAGTCCGTGGTGCTTTGTGCCGGCAGCTCCGGGATACGTGCTCTGACCTCCGTGATCCCGCGGTGGGAGCGGGGAGAAGGGACACAGGAAGTGGACCTGCCTGAGGAGGGGGGGAGGCCAGGTGACAGTAAATATATTCCACATCGGAGCAGAAGCTCTCAGAGCCGCGGCGGAGCTTCATCTGTTCTTTCCCCCTCCTGCCGGGAGGTGGCATGTCCTGGGCCAGGGACGTGTCCTAGGGTGGGGGGCGTGTCCGGGGGGGTGGGTGCTGCTGCAGCCTGGGTTGCAGAGAGGAGATCACGGGACAGGGCCTGGCGTGCCTCAGCACGTGTGCAGCACCAGCAAGAGTAAACCTTGATGTTAAGCCACTGAGGTTTGGCAGTTGTCACCGCGGTGTGACCCAGTGAGAGCTGACTCATGGAAGGCCTGACGATCCTGCTCTCAGGGTTTGGCGTCGAGATGCGAGGACATCCCCTGGGTCAGCCGCCCCTTGGTCCTCCAGTTCTTGTTCCACCACGGAGCACTGTTGGTGGAGATTTACTGGGGATGTGGGGAGGCAGAGGCCGTTTCTGTCCAAGGCAATTATCCCCTGCCCGTCGGAGACTGGCTCTTAATAGCCACGTTACTTATTAATGTGCTAATCAATGCCATCTCCTTGGGTAATTGCGGCCAGAACAGATCTGCATGTACTTCCTAATGAGCCGGGCTCTGCAAGGGCCTCTGGGTGCCCTGGTTGGTGGCACTCTGTGCAGCGGCCTATTCAAGGCTCCCACCCCCCTTTGCAATCAGCTCCATAAGCAAGAAAGTGTTTTTAATAGTGTTTTTAGTTTCCTTATGTTTCAAATGGTTTTCAGTGTTCACATTGTGGCTAGACCTGGCTGCTCTAAGTGGCCTTGAATTGGTGGCACCGTAGACAGTGAGTTTTATCCCAGCACCAGTAACTTAGCAACTGCAGTTTCAAAGTCGGCAGAAAAGAAAACAGAGAGATAGAGAGCTCAGTAGACAGTAAGATTTGCGACCAAACTTTGTGATTTTCTGTTACATGGGCGCATCCTTTTGAGTGTCTTTCCCAGAAATGGCGGAGCCTCCATGAAGCCAGGAGATAACTACGAAGCCTTGCACCGCCTGTGTGTCCAGAGAAGACAGGATGAGCAACACCCACCGCAGATCCTGCCCGAGGACCCGCCGAGCAGCCCATTCCCACATCCCCCCTGTGCACAGGCTGAAAGAACGACCAGTATTAACCCCTGGCTCATTGTGCCACTAGAATCCCCGCCTTGGGAGGGACTTACCCACCATTCCTTGATCATGCAATGGATTAACGTGTACTAGCATGATTTCTCACTGCGCTTGCGTGCCCCACACTGCACCCCGACACGTAATGATGCTCACTCCCCTCATGCATCATTCATTTCACCTCCAGAGAAACCCTGACCCTGGGAGGTGGATTTGAGGCAGCCCATTCCTCCCCCTTCCAGCCAACGCGTCCCCTGGAGTAAATCCTTTCTTGCCTGACAGTCCTCGTCGTCTCAGTAACTAGCTTTCTGTGCAGCCGAGCAACAGAGAACCCCCTGTGGGTTTGTTGACACCTCGAGGTGGGCTGATCGGGAAGGGCTGGAGTTCAGAGGGGAAAAGGCATTTTCCCAGATGGGTAGAGGCAGACGCTGCTTCACTAGAAAGAGTAATAATGGCCACCTGTTGGGGAGGTCTCCGTGTGTGCCAGGCCCTGTCCTAAATGCTTGACTTATTTTGTTCAATCCTTGTGCCAAGGGAAAGTGACACGGCGGAGGTGACATGGGGGAAGAACAGAGCTCCTGGCACCAGACTGCCTGGGCCTGAACCACCATGTGCTTCTCCCGGGCCCTGTGACCTTGTAAATCTCACTTCAGCTCTTTCTTCAGTCCCTCACCCAGAAGGTGGCACTGGTCCCACCTCACAGGTGTCTTGAGGCTTCAGTGAGTGAGTGCATGGGAGGCACTGAGGACCGTGTGTGGCCCAGAGCACTGTCGTCCCACTTCCCAGATGAGCAGAGTGAGGTGCAGAGAAGTTCCATGATTTGTCCAAGGTCACCGGCTGAGAGTTGTGCTTGAGAAGCTGAAGCCGTGGGCCATCGTGGATTGACGTTTCGGTTGGCGTCATGTAGGTCTGCGCACTCTGGGATGTGAGCACTGGATCGTGTAACTCATGGCAGACGGCAGGACATTTAACAGGCAGGACCACCTGGGGCGGGAAAAGCGGTAGACAAGAAGCTTGTGGTCTGTGGCTGCCCCTCCCTCCCTCCCTCCCTCCCTCCCTTCCTTCCTTCCTTCCTTCCTTCCTTCCTTCCTTCCTTCCTTCCTTCCTTCCTTCCTTCCTTCCTTCCTTCCTTCCTTCCTCTCTCTCCTTCTTTCCTCTCTCTCCTTCTTTCCTCTCTCTCCTTTCTTCGGCTCCATTTAAATCTGTGACCCACCTGGGATTTTGGTTATCAGCCCTTCTTACTTTTTTCAGATGCATTGGTTCCAGCGCTCTTCCCACTGCAGACATCTTGCATAATCTCCTCCCAGCCCAGGGTGTGGCACTGACCGGCACTGCTGCTGCCTCTGTCTCCACCCTCCTGCTCTTGCTGGCCCAGGAAGTGACACCCTCACTCCCAGCAGGGGCTCCCTGTCTTTCTGTCCAGGTGGGTGGATTCTGGGGTGCAGGGTTGGGGTGAGCAGAGAGGGAAGAGACAGAGAGCAACAGGAAAGGCAGGCCCTTGGAATATTCTTTTCCCATACGGAATGTAGCCAGAAGCCACTGTGGGAGACATGCTTGGAGGGGCTTGGCCTGGTGGCTTCCTTCCCCCTCTGGCACCTTCCCCTCCCCGGGAGTGTAAAGCACTCTCTCTTCCTCTCCTTTCTCTCCCCCACCCCTCTCTCTGGCTTTTGCGTGTTCTCCGTCCCCTGCCAGGGCAGTGCCCGTAAACTTTGCCCAGAGGATCAAGGAAGGCTTCCTGCTCCCTGATATTTACCAAGTGGAATGTTCCTAATACCAAACGAAAACACCCAGCAATTAGATTTCAGATCATCCTTTGAGCCCTCCGTCAATGTTAGGTAGGATCAGCACATTGGAATCAAGAGACTGGCGTCCATCTCCGTGATCCCTGGGCCCCTCGGATGCCGGCCGTGCTGCCTGCCACTGCGCCAGGGAGCCCCTCAGTCCTGACGCCCTCGCCCCCTCCTCTGGTATCCTAGCAACGCATCCCAGCGGCCTCCCTCCGCAGCGCACTCAGGTGGCCTTTTCGGAGCAGGTCCCTGCCAGCAGTTATCTTGGTGGAAGGGAAGCCAGTACTGTCCAGATCCCAGACCAGCTGTGACGAGCTTCAGGATCGGGGTGCGGGGGCACATTGCCTGTGTCCTGTGGCCTGGACACACCCTGCTGCCAGCGGGTGCAGCGCGTCCAGACAGCGCATTATTCCGCTTATCTCCCTGGCCTGGGCCACATTAATCATCCTCCCGGGGCCGCACCGATGTGTCAGCTCGTTCTAGTTCATGCCTTTGTGAGTGCTGGACTCAGAATATGGGTGCTCCAGGGGGTCTCAACCATCCCTGCTCCCCAGGGTAACTGCACTCATGTGGTCAGCCACCTGCCACCGTCTGGCTGGGTGCCCTGGGCGTGGACCTGACCTCTAAGCCTCAGCTTCCTCATCTACAAAAACGTGGACACTGATAGTACCTACCCGTCTTTCAAGGTTGTTGTGAAAATTGGATGGGACAGGATGGGGAAGGTGATTAGATGGGTCCCAGCTCTCCGTAAACCCCCGTCCACCTTAGCGATAAGTGACTGTCCCCACTGGTCTGAGGTATAGGGTGATGCTTCGACCCAGTTGTTGTTGCCTTACAGAAAGGCAGAGGTCAGGTCTCCCTGGGAACAGGAGGATTTTTGCATGGCTGCAAAATCTCTTGAGATTTGGAGTCAGACGACCTGGGTTCAAATTTTGCTGAGCCACTTAACGGCTGAGTGACCTGGGATGCGTTACTACATTTCTCTGAACTTGTTTCCTCACATGTAAAACAGGGGTGACAATGCCTGCTTGCAGGGTTGGCATCAAGGTCAGAGAGTGCCCATTTGGGGCCTGACGCCAGTCAACATGCAAACAAAGGCCGCTGCCTCTGCGGAGGCGTCCCTGTCACCGCATCCACGTGGAAGGGCCAGCTGCAGAGACAACTTGAAGTCCAGAGCTCGCGCTGCACTGACTTGCTCTGGTGACCCACAGGCTGCTTCCCACCAACATCTCCCAGCATCTCGAGCTGGCCTCCCGGGACGGATCTGATGCCTGAATCCTTTCCTCTGGGGACAGCTGGGGAAACTGAGTCTTACATTCACAAGGACCTTCCTGACTGGAGTTGTTCTGGCTTTTATGGCCCTCTGGGACTGGCAGATCCTTCCTCCAGCTCTGATTCCTAAGGGACCAGGAGCCGAGCCCGGGAGGCTATCCTGGCCCGTTTCTGCACAGGTGTGTGCATGTCGGGCCATTTGCACCTCTGCACCCCTGCAGGCGTGGGTGTCCGGTCGGGACCAGGAATGTCCTCCTTCAGTCCCTCTGTCAACCTGAATCCACATTTCCCTGCAAGGCCCAGTGTATGCCCCACTCTTTCTAGAAAGCTCCGTGGCTGAGTCACATGGACAGCAGCCCTCCTTCCCCCTCCTCTGTGTGCCTAGACCTGGGCAGGGGGCTGCGGGGCTGTGTCAGGGGTGCGGGTGGGGGCCGCCATAATGCCAGACAACCACGCTGCGCTCTTCCTTTCTCAGCCCTGCCCTGTACAGGGTCACCGCGATGCTCTCCTCACCCGACTTTACGGAAGGGGACACTGAAGTCAGAGTCCACCTGTCCAGCTAGTCATGGTCAGGGTCTGGATTTGAACTCAGGCCTGGTTGACTCCAATGTCATGGCCATTGGTAACGGGATGCCAGGGAGCTTTCCTGCTTCGCCCTGACCTCACCGTCCTGTCTGGCCTCCCCCAAGGGCCCGGCGGGCAGAGAGGGAGCCCCTGCTTGGCACCCTTCGACCTGGGACTCTGTCTTCCGTCCTGGAGGGGTGTGGTAAGTAGGGCCAGGGCTCTGACATCACTGACCCCTGCCCTTTCTCCCATGAGACCCCACCCAGCCGTCTGGCATGTTGCTCTCTTCGTCCTCCAGCCAGAGCTGGGCTGGAATGTGAGGCGGCCACCCAGGCTGGCTGAGGACTCCGTGATGGGAAAGGTGACCCGAGCTGTCCCGAGCCTCCCGTCTTCCCCCAGGCGGAGCTGGCTGCTAGATTAATGGTGTGTGTTCGGCGCCAGCGAGGCAGATCATTCATCCTGCCTCTGCCAGAGTCCTTCTCCCAGCCCCCAGGTGCCTCAGATCCACAGAAAATGGGGACCCTTGACTGTTTGGTCCCCACACAGACCTCTCTCCCTGGCCGGGCTGGTGGGGCTGGGGACATCCCTCCGTCCTTCCTTCTCTTCTTCCAAAAGCCAGTTATGTCCTGACAGACAAACCCCAGCCTCCACGCGTGGGTCAATTACTGAGTTTGCCAGGCATAAAGACGTTGTCCTGTTTTTTACTGCCTGGGTTCTCTAGAGGGTTTATTGATTATCTGATTCATTTGGGCGGAAGATGCAGCTTCAACCCGGAGCACAGCGAGGAAGGCAGCCTGTCCCAGCACTGCAGCCAGAAATGGGGCAGCTGGGTGTCAGGGAGGGGGTCTTCCGATGAGCCCTCTTGCTCACAGAGGCCGGAGGGGGCAGTGGTGACGTGCAGGGGCAGGGCTGGGCTGTCCTGTCAAATCCTAGCCCTGCCCCTCACAATAGGCAGACCTCGAAAGTGACCCTTACCCGAGGTGCGAGGGCCCTGGCACTGTGGGGGACACTCATCTTCGTCCCTAGTGTATGTTTACTCAGTTAAGCCTCATGGACCCCTTGTGGGGGAAGACTTGCATCATCCCTCTGTATAGACGTGAGGACACTGAGGTTCCGAGAGGCCCCCTGAGTGCAGACGTGCGAGGTGGCACCTGCCTGCTGGGTGGTGGGGAGGTAAGTGAATTCACATGAGCCCGGTGTTCGGCCTGTGCCCAGCATGCAGTGAGAGAGCAGGGGTGTGAGCTGGTGCTGTTTCAACTAAGACGCTCAAGGCTCACGTATGTTTGCCTTTTAAAGAGGCCGAAGGAGAGGCTGGGCCTTACCTGAGAAATCCAAGGGTTCCGGGCATTGTCAGGGTCACGGTTCTAGGCGGGGTCCTCCTGCACGTACTCTTACTAAAATTATGTTCTCTGTTTTTCTCTCGCCCTCACTGCTGTCTTTGCAAGGGCCCTATTCGGTGGCATCCTTTCTGGCTGGCTGGCGGGGTCTGGGGAGTGTGGGCTGATCGTCTGTAATCCTCGGAGGGAGGTCTCTGGTGAGGTGCCCCAGGGTTCTAACCTCATTCTGGTTCTGAGAATAGATTTTCCGCAGTGACTTGGCTGCAGGGTCGACTCGGGCTCCTATAATGCCAGTGTCAGTCCCCAGATAGCACTTCTAAGAGCCAAGCCCTGCCTAAAACCTCTGTGTGGACCCCCCATCCAACGCCCCTGCAGCCTAGGAGGGGGTGGGAGGAGTCCAGGAGAGTTCCACCCGTGGGCCTCCAACTGCCTTCTCCGTGTGGCTGGCGGCAGTGCTGGCTGCTTCCCGCAGTGTGGGGGACGGCACTGCCTACCAGGGCGCTCGCCCGCCTTGGCGCCCCGTCATTACTGGGCCCTTTCACACCGGCGTGGCTGCCCCTCTGAGGCTGAGCTGACACCTTGTGGCCCAAAGTCCCCACCCTGAATCACACTGTGACGGTCCAGTGTGGCCCAAGGACCCCAGGTAAACAAAGACGTTCTTAACAAGCAGGACATTCCAAGGCTAGTGGTCGCCTCCCGGGGGCTGTGGCAAAGGCCAGACCTCTCTTTGGGCAGGTTAGTCTCTGAGGACACACATGTCACACCCCAGTCCCTGTGTGGCGTCCGTCTTGTGGATTCTGCACTCGCCCCGTGACCTGGTCTAGCCCCGCCCTTAGTTCTCTCGCCTCTGGTCAGCCAGAGCCTTCACCTGCCCCTGCCTGGTCCCCTTGTCACTTGCTAATGCGCGAGCCCCCGCACTCCCGCGTCCGTGCTGTAGACTGTGGCACTCCGCTGGGCCACCCCATCCCATTGCCTGAAATCTGCACCAGCCCCCGTTGGCCGAAGGTCTCAGCCCAGTCCCGCTTCTCCTCTTCCTCGCCGGCCTGTCTCCAGCTCCTCTCGTCCCTGGATGAGCGGTCCTTTCAGGTCGGTGGCATTTGGCATTTCCAGATCATCCCGGCTGCACCTTCAGACCGAGAGTGTGTGTATCGAGTCCCCCAGGGAAAGCAGGGTTCCTCGGCAGGACTGTCGGCTCCAGGAGGACAGGGCAATTGCCGTCTTGCCCGCTGCAGTCCCTCTGGGGCCTGGCAGGGTTCCTGGGACCAGCAAGGGCTGGACGAGTCGGTGAGAGCAGGAACCCGCGAGGCTGGCACTGTGGGAGCCTGGCGCTGCTGTGCGGTGGAAAAAGGGAGCTTCACGCTGGCGTGACTAGGACCCCCTCACTGGGGACTCTGACCAGCGTCCTCCACCTCCTTGGGCCTCAGTTTCCCTACCTGCTCAGTGAGGCTTTGGACAGAGGAGTCTTTGGGATCAAGTGCCTGGTGCCACAGGACGTGAGCACTGGACACAGGCAGCCAGAACCAGGTCCCGGTGGGGTGGGGTGAGGTGGAGCCCTCCCTAGAGGATGGTCAGTGCTGTGGGAACCACAGACAGCAGCGGCCAGCAGTGCCCGTGGGCTGGGGACGGCAGCTGGACATCCTGGCTGGTGCTGGCTGTGCTCCGCCTACTGGCTGCCCGGAAAGTCAGTGTTGGAGGGGGCTTCTCTCGCCCACCTGACAGCAGCCTCCTGACCCCTGGCAGGGGACAGAGACCCAAAGTGCCTGTGTGTGGCTGGAGCCTGCGTGGACAAGTTCCAGGAGGCAGCAGGAGGTGGCATCTGTGCAGCTGACAGTGAGCGGACGGGGAATGCTCCCTGGGCTGTGACAAGGGCTGGCCCCCACCACCCCGGGCTTTGCAGTCACGTCTCCCCCTGCCTCCCCCACCCTCCGTCAGAGCCCTGCTGACCCCATGAGGTTTGGGGGGTGCTCCTGAAGGCTGTGGCTGCCCTGGGGACTGTCTGTGCACCTCTCGATTTGGGCTTCTGATCTTGCTGTCTGTCCCCAGGAAAACTCGAGGCCAGGCAGAGTGCGGAGGGCGGGGTGGGAGAAGGGCATTTTCTGCAGCAACTGGGAAGCTGGATTGTGCTGACCTTGAAGAGTGAGGTGCCCCCTCCCTGGGCCAGAACCCCGTGCAGTGTCACTGTCAGCTGTCCCTCGGGAACCCTCAGGGGCTGCTGGTGCCTTTGGCTGGTGCCCTTCCTTGCCCCCTTCACCGGCAGACGGAGTCATGTTACAGATCCCTCCCTCAAAGCCACAGACTCTGAGTGCCACAGAGGTAGGGACCTGGCACTGGGCCCTACCATGCACCCCAGGCATCTGACTGTCCTTGATGAGTGGACGCAGGAAAGAGGTGACCAGAGCCCGGGAAAGCAGCAGGCCCTGCCCCGAGCCCCTTTATTCTGATGCAGGTGAGGCCCAGGGCCAGGCTTTGGCGCCAGGTGACGGGATTGGGGGACAGGAGGGGGGGCTGGCCCAGGAGCTGGCCTTCGTCCCCTCTCAGGTGACTGAGCAGACATGGGAGGGGGACTTCAGGCACCAGTGTCACAACCTCACAGCCCACGCAGTCTTTGGTGCGGCTCCTCTGCCCGGCGGAGCTGCCAGCTCAGTCTGGTCTGCTCGGCCCCCCTTGCTCCCCATCTGAGCCTGTTCTCTCCTTCTGCTCCTGCTCTGTGCGGGGGCCCCAGGGTTCCTGTGCTCAGGGTCCCAGCCTCTGCTCCGACCTCAGGTCAACTCCTCTGATTGCCTCAAGGGGGCCTGTGCACCTCTAGCACCACCTCCGGGACGCACGCGTGGCACATAGGGCCGAATGCATATCTTGGGTCAGGATCTTTCCTGAGTCTTTTTATTTTTTAGACTTTATTTTTAGAGCAATTTTAGGTTTACAGAAAAACTGCACAGAAAGTGCAAAATCTCCCTGTCCCTCGGCTTCCTCCGTTACTGCTGTCTTCGGGTTGCAGTGGATGAACTGACGTCGATACATTGTTACTAGGGAAAGTCTAAAACTGCAGTTTAGTTAGGGTTTGTTCTTTGCCTTGTGATTTCCCGAGTCTTTTTTTTATCTCCACCCAGGAGCAAGACAGGCCTGGCTCAGAAACCCAAGCTCAGGGTGGAGGACCGTGGACAGAGCCCCCCTCGCCCGCCCCACAGCTTTCCGGGCAGGGCATTCAGAACACTGTAGCGCGTGCCCCCTGCAGGGTGGTACTGTCTGTGGCCAGGCTGGAGCCACCCTCTGAGCTCCCGTCCAGCACCCACAGTTGCTCATGGTCGGCAGCCACACCCGAGTGGCAGACGCTCAGTGCTCCACCAGCAGTGCACAGCTGTGGGCCCCGGGACACAGCCGTGCACCAGCCGCGAGCCCACGGGGAGCAGGCCGGGGGAGCAGCCGTCAGTGTGGCCGGTGGGGGCCGCTCGCTCTGCCAACACCCTGTGCCCTCTCTCCTCCCCTTTCCTCATCCAGCTGGCTGCTATTGTACAGCAAGTGTCAGTGACCAGTCCCAGGGGAATAACAGAGCTGCACGCAGAGAGTTGGAGAGTCTAGAAAGTTTTATTGCCGGCGGCCCAGATTGAGGTCAAGCCTCCCAGAATCTGAGCACCTCTTCCGGGTTTTTGTCAGGTTTTCTACTTTTTCTGGGGGATTACTTTTAACAAATCACACACAGATACAAATGATTAACCAATTAGCAAAAAGACTCAAAAGTTATCCAATAAACAATAATTCTTATAAGTAATAGAATTATGATAGGCTTATAACAAACATCAGAATCATGATA
>CAUYSK010060085.1:0-35944 GCA_963575035.1 Avahi laniger
ATTTTTAGTTGTCCAATTAATTTCTTTCTATTTTTAGTAGAGACGGGGTCTCGCTCTTGCTCAGGCTGGTCTCGAACTCCTGAGCTCAAACAATCCGCCAGCCTCGGCCTCCCAGAGAGGCCAAGAGCTAGGATTACAGGCGTGAGCCACCGCGCCCGGCCAAAATGTGTTACATTTCTTGAACACCTAAGTCTGTGGACTGATGTTAGCACCAGCTGCAGAAATAAGCACAGTCCTCACCATTCTTCTCTTTGAACTTGGAATGAGTCCTGTTTGGCCATGGCTCTGCTCCCCTGCAATGGAAAATATAACTTTAGTGGAATTTAGAGGTTTTGGGGTAAAGATAGAGAAATGACAAAATCTGGGCCAGGCGTGGTGCTCACACCTGTAATCCCAGCACTTTGGGAGGCCAAGACAAGAAGATTGCTTGAGGCTAGGAGTTCGGGACCAGCTTGGGCAATATAGACAGAACCCTGTCTCTAAAATAAAATAAAATAAAATAAACTAGCAGGGAGTAGTGGCACATGACTGTAGACCTAGATACTAGGGAGGCTAGGGCAGGAGGATGGCCCGAGCCCAGGAATTTGAGGTTAGAGTTAGCTGTGATCTTTCCACTGCACTCTACCCAGGCAACAGAGTGAGACTCTGTCTCTAAAAAAAAAGAAGAAGAAGAAAAGAAAAATAACAAAGTCTGCTCTTTACCATCTCACTTTTTTGTACAAAAAATTTGAAAACATTTTCACATCATGTAATTTGTTTCTATCTTACTTACGGCAAAAATATCTGTTATCGGAATTGTTACATTTTATTTCCGGAATGCTGTCTTCATAATCTTTCCACAAAGTCTTGAGAATGTAGCTTCTTTTTCTAAATTCTGAAAAATTATGAGATGGAGTCCTCTAGACTCCAAGATGTCGCCATCCTATGCTTAGGGTCTCCCTGTGTTCCATCGCTCTGATGAGATGGTTGAGTGGAAGCTGAGGTTAGTAGATTAAAAACCTAGACCAAGAACAGCCCTTGGCTCCTTTCTCTGGCCCCTGGGAGATGCTTCAAAAGAGGTGAGTTTTCAACGGGAGAACTTCAGGGAGAACATTTTGTGTTCAGACTTCAAAATGGCAATTCTTTCCTGAGTTGTCACCTGTGATATCTCACCATGTTTCCTGCTTCAGTGATTCCTCTAAATCTTATCCTATTCACACTAAATATCCCTGGTTCCTTTGATGTCTAAATAAAGAGGCAAATTCCCATAGCTCCAAATCAATAGCTCGTTTCTAGAACAGACACTTGCACAAAATACTGGCTCCCCACAAGCCCTCAGGTTGCTGTCTGATTGTTGTCTAAAAAGTCAATATCACAGGCCAGTTGACATCAGAGGGTCCTGGGTTTAAAAACTGACTCAGAACTTCTAGTTGCATGATCTTACACAAGTTATGTGATGACTCTTAACCTAAGTTTTCTCATCTATAAAGTGGGGATTATAACAATATCCCGTAACAGCTCTGACGATGATGTAATGCGTATACATTGCCTGGCACCTAATAGCCATTCAACCAGTCATAACTCCTTGCTCCCCTTTCCTAAGCAGACACGGAGAGGTTTATGTATCTAAATTGTGGGATTTTACAAAGACTAAAATGGAATCTGATAAGGCATTTCACTGTAGTATTTTTACTCATGTTTATTTACCTGCTGATTCTCTATTACATATTTATCATACTATATTTTAGCTGTCTGATTATGTTATGAGATCATTCAGGATTGGAACTCTGTCTAGAATTCTCTATAAACCCCCAGGACCTAAAAGACACTCAGTGAATGCTTGATAAATGAACAAATGAATTAATGGATTCCTAATTAAGCATTTAGGTGATGGATTTTGCTAATGCCTTATGTCCCACGAGTACTTTAAATTTAATAAATATTTGTTGAGCATATAGAACGCTACAGAATTAAGGTCCTTACAATAAAGCGAAAGATCCTAATCACTTCCTAGACAAGCACAAGAACTTGTATAACATGGAGAGACTGGTACCATAAACTATGTGTAGAGAGCTGGGTGTTCAGCGGAGGCAGAGACTACATTTGGTTGAGGGATTAAGAAAAGTTCCATGGAGGAATGTGGTAGCAATGGAACAGAACCGTGGAGGATGAATGATAATCCAACAGCAGTGAAGAGAGGGATGCTGGAGTAGAGATTTGTGCCTGAGGCAGACAGTGTGATGGGCGTTCAAGGGGCTGCAAGTAGCCTGATTTGTGGCACAAAGTGTGTGCAACCTGGTTAGAGCTGCAGAGAATGGGAGGGTTTTGAAATCCAGCCAGACTGAGAAATTGGTTCTCAAGCCAGGCAATGACAGCCACTGAAAATTTAGAGCAAGGAAGGTTCAGATTTAATTAACACTGATTGACTGAGTGAGTGCCTCCATTTTACAGATTAGGCAGGTGAGGCTCAGACAGGTTAAACGACTTGCCCAGGTTGCGGGGATTGAAAGTGGCAGAGCTGGAATTCTGTCGCAGTCCCTTGACTCTGAGATCAATACGCCCAGCACACCACAGCCGCTCCTTTGGCAGATTCGCCAAGCAGCAGCGAAGGCTGAACAGCCCGGAGGGAGACTGAAGCCCGGGATCCCGGCAGAGAGGACACGAGAGACGTACCCTTTACACTCATTCATCAAATCACTGCCACAAATAAAGCAACCTCAAACACAAGGCAATCCTCCATTTTCCCAGCAAGAAGATCCAAAAAGATCTGACCAAGTATAGAAACTGACTGAATGTGACGGAAGGAGATGCATTTTGAAGCAAATATTAAGTAAACCAATCTTGTTAAAGCCTAAATTTTAAGGGGTACAAAAATACAGTTAGAAGGAATAAGGGCTAGTATTTGATGGTACAGTAGGGGAATTATAGTTAACATAATTTATTGTGTATTTTAAAATAGCTAGAAGAAAAGAATTGTAATGTTCCCAATAGAAAGAAAACATAAATGTTTGAAGTGACAGATATCCAAATTACCCTGATTTCACACAGGGGTGGGAAACCTGTGGCTTTCTGGATCCATGAGTGCAGCCTTTTGACCGAATCCAAATTTTATAGAACAAATCCTTTTAATAAAGGGATTTGTCCTGTGAAAGTTTGGATTCGGTCGAGGGGCCGCACTTGGGGATCCGAGGGCCACATTGTAGTCTTGAGGCTGCAGGTTCCCCACTAGGGCAAGTGCGATGGTCGGATTTGCATTTCAGAAAGGGAATTTTGTCAGCAGTGTGGAGCCCGGATTAGAGGCAAAGAGGGAGGCAGAGAAGTGAGAAGATGTCTACAGAATACCAAGAGATTTGGTGGCCGGGGCTGAGGTGGTGGTTGTGAGAGGAAAAGACGGATGTAAGAGGCATTTGGGAAGTGTATGACACAGGATTCAATAACACGGGGGAAGGGACAGTCAAGGGTGACTCCAGAGTTTCTGTTTTGAGCAGTTATGTATACAGTGGGTCAGATGCAAGGCACACTGATGAGGACAAATTTACAGAGCTAGGAAATTGAAGTGGTATCAGGAAGGGAGAGATAAAGGCAAAAGAATCGGAGAGAAAGGGTGTGATAGCAACATAAAAACAGAAGAGTCAGGAGGAGTAGCTGGTCGGGAGGAGTAGCTGCGTTGAGGGAGGCTTGAATTTCAACTTTGTCTTGAGAATTAATCATGTGGTACCATCAGAAAGATTGTCTTTCTTGCTTTGATTATTCCAGGGGGAGCAAGAAAACATGGTAATTACCAATCTGTAATTTCCTGTCAGGAAAAGCTAAATCTTCTTCAAAATGAACAGAATATTTCCTTGACATAGAAAAAATGAATATAATGAAAACAATCTTCCTTTGAAGACAAGAATAAACAATGTCACTTGCTGTAATCACTTCCATCTCAGCTGCTGTCACCAAAGGACATCTCCACTCAAGTGTTTAAACATCAAACACCCAGTGTCCAACCAGAACTCTGGATTCTCTTTCCCGAACCTGTTCTTCCGCTCATCTTCTCTCTCAGTACGTGACTCTATCAACCAGCCAATTGCTTGAACCAAAAATCTGGGAGTCATCTTTGATTTCCTCATCTGCTCTCTGTACCAATTCCAGGTTAAGAAACCAAGAAACCAAGAAACCAACCTCTAAAATGTATCTCAGTTCATCTACTTCTAAAAACAGTAGGCAGAGGGACCTTCTAAAAATACAAACCCTAACTCCCTGCCATGACCCATGAAGCCCTCCTGATCTGGCCTCTGCCTCGCTCTCCCATCCCACCTCCCACCCTGGCCCCTCTCTCCCTCTGCCCCTGCCACACTCGTTGTCCTTCATGTTCCTGGACTCCTTTCTGCCCAGGTCTTTGCACAACTGGCTCCTTCTTGTCACTCGGGTCTCAGCTCACTTGTTCCCTGTGCAGAGAGGCCCTTTCTGATCACCCACCCTTTGCTGAGGTAGCTGCCACCCAGGGGAGTGAGAGCTGGGCTGCAGCCATTTGGACTTCTGTCCCAGAGGTCAGATTGGGAGGGTGACGGGCTTCAGTAGAGGGAGTCTGGATGGGGTGGACCACTGGAGCCCAGGGCAGAGCAAGGAACGGTCACTGTATCAGGTTGTCACAGGAATTATAGCCAGAGAGGTCCAGCAGGGGAGTTTATGAGGACACAAAAAAATGTCCAGGCAAAAAACCAAAGAAGCAAATACACAAGAATGTTAAGTTTCAAAGGACCCTGAGAACTGGCAGCAAGGATTTAACTGCCAAGTGAGAACTCTTGGCTCCCTTTCTCTCATCCTCTGGCAAACTCCAAATTGGAGGAAAGAGAGGAGGTGAGCCAAGAAGGATTAGGAGCGATGACACTTCTTTCCTGACAGCAGGTTGTCCAGCTCCTACAGGCCCTAACCAGGGACAGGGGAGGAGAGAAATCTTACCCCGAGAGTGAAGACTGACATGCTGATTGATTTCCAGGACTTGCCATTCTAATTTCTGACTTGAGACCATGTTTATGACTTTCAGTAACTGCAGGGATTTCTGTTAACCAAGAGTGTCTAGAAACATCCTAGGGATGCTGGAGATGGCAGGGGGAAACTTCCCCTTTAGAATACATTCTAAGGGGACAGTTGGAGACAAAAATAAAGGTTATTGTGATCATGTCCCATGAGCTGTGTATCCAAGTAATTCAGCCTGGAGCTGAGCCAGGATCTGTCTGAATCCCAGGCCCTGGACTGAGGCTGGGAAAGTGATCAAGGCATCAGTGTGAAGTGTAGGCTCACCAGGGTCTCATTCATTCTGTGTTTTTTGCTCAGAAGATTTCCTTTGTCCCAAAAATTAGCCTTGATTTTGCTCAAGAATTAGCAGGTGAATAGTCTCTGTTCTTCCTCTTTCAAGGATCTCAAACAAAGCTGTTTTAGAAGGATGTCTTCTTTAAAGAGATTTAATTTTCTGTGCCCACTCAATTGACATATTTGGATATACATATTTACCTGGGTCTTTTCTGGGTTTGCAGGAGGTGTTGCTGGCCTGGGTATTCTCCCTGCCTGGAGAACATTGCACATTTGAAGCTAGGTTCTAGAAGATGTATCCATACAAAAGAAAAATGTAAAGCCCCAAATCCATTGCCCTACAACTCCTCACACAAGACTCCTTTATATCCAAAGTCATTTCTCACTTGCTAGTTAACAATTTGGGGAAAACCACCCTCCAGAGAGTCTGCAAATGAAAGGCCTGTCAAGTATAAAGATAAAACAAAGTTCCCAGAGTTTACACCAAGTAAAGTTTTCTTTCTCTGCATTGTCCTGAGTCTGTGCAGCAGAGCACATGCTTTCTGGGAAGATTTCTTGAAGATGTTTACTTTCCTCATCACAGGGGGGCCTGGGGTACTTTTTGTATTCGATAAGAAGCGTTTATCTTGAAAAAATGTTCATGTTGTTGTGCATGAGAGCAAAGTGCTTAAATAAAGAGCCAGCCCTTGGTATTTTTACCCATAACAGCTGAATTTTATATACCAGACTGTGCCCATGTCCTGGAAATTTCAGGACTGGCTCAGTGCAACAGTAAAAAAAACCAAAAAAAAACCTCATGTTTATCTTCATAGGCTAGGTACTGTACTAAGTGCTTTAGTGTATTTCCTTACTTAATCTTCCCAATAGCATGAGATACTGTGAGCCCCATTTTACAAATGGCCAAACAGGAGCATGGAGAAGTTAAATGACGTACCCAAGGTCACAAAGCTAGTAAGTGGTGAAGCTGGCACTCAAACCTAGGGAGTCTGATTTAACCTCCTCTTATGGAGGTTTTTTGCGCTCTGTTGCTGAGGCCGGAATGCAGTGGTGTGATCACAGCTCACTGCAGCCTGAATCTTCTGGGCTCAAGTGATCCTTCTGCCTCAGCCTTCTGAGTAGCTGGGACTACAGGTGTGCACACGATGTCTCGCTAATTTTTTTATAGAGATGGGATTCTTACTGTGTTGCCCAGGCTGGTCTCGAACTCTTGCCCTCAAGCGAATTCCTCCTCAAGTGCTAGGATTATAGGCATGAGCCACCTCGCTGGGCAGCTCATGGAGTTTTTTAAGACACTAATTCTGTCTGTGATCTGCTAAGCAGTGATTCTCAACCCTGGCTGTACATTAGAACCCTGGGGTGAGCGGGACGGGGAGTGGAGAGGTGGGGTTAAATTGTAAATCCAGATTGCACCCCAGACCAATCAAACCAGACTCTGTGGGGGTGGGACCCAGGCATCAACAGGTTTTAAAAGTTCCCCAGGTGATTCCGATGTGCACCCATGTTGCCAGTGTGCCACACAATCATAATTCTTTCCACCTGTTACTTTTTTTAAAACTAGAAAACAGTTCTATTCCATTTAGCTCCTTTCCATGAGCAATGGCTGAGAGGCCACTGAGTACAAGACATGGTGCTGTCTCTGTACTCGCATTTCCTTTCTCCTGGGGGACCCAGCCAGCTCAGGCTTTCACTTTCCTATTCTAGAACAAAGACGAGGAGTGATTGCTGTGATAGATCTACAGTGTTTAGGTTTGCGATGCATTTTAGAAAGTATTAGGTTTGTTCCAGGTGGGAACTCCAAAAGTATGTATAGGATGGAATGCAGTTAATGGAAAACTGAGGTTTGTGAAACCATAGCCCGGGGAGTCTGGAGAGTCCCTGGAGGTCGTAAAATCTAACAGACAGCTGCAGCATTCCTATCCCTCCCTGATAAGGACGGAACTACCCTCCTCCCTTATCTCTACAGGATGAGACTGACACAGGGGTCCCAGAAATTGGTTGTTTAAAAAAATTTTTTTTATTGCAGTGGCTGTTCTGGCCCAGGTACTCACTCCCCCCTGAGAAACCCTCTATAAAACCCAAGCCTTTCCCCTCCTTCAGTGTGGATGCTTTTTCGCCTCCACCCATCTGCACCCAGATGCTCAAAATAAATAGCATTTTGCTACACATGAGGCTTCGTGTCTCTCTCTCAGCTCCAGACCTAACAGAAAGATCCCTTCCCGCCAAATTTATTAGTGTTACCTTCAAAGGAATTTTAACATTGTGGCACAACTCAAAAGATTGCTACTGCTTTGTTGCTGTTAAGAAAAAAAGTTAAAAGAAACAGTGAAATTTCACAGATTTGCAACTAGAGTGCTGTAATTGATCCAGGATTGGCATTGATAGCACTTGGAGGCGCTGAGATACTGACGCTACAAAAAGGGCTGTGAGGTTACTTGCCATCCATCATGACGGGAAGGAAATAACATTTATTGAGCACTTACTCATGGTGCTGTGGACAGAGCACGGGTTTTTATAGACAGGCAGACATGGGTTCAAATCCCAGCGGTGCCGTTTAGTAGCTGTGTGTCCTTGAACCTTTAAGTCTGTTTCCTCATCTGCAAAGTGGTTCACCTGGCAGGACTGTGTGCTTGATTAGCACACATGTGTGAAGCGCCTAGACACATGGCAGCAGTTATGATCATGCGACAGGCACCATGTTATCTGCATTTGTTACCTCCCCTAAGCCTCACAATACACCCTCAGAAAGATGCTGTTGTTTATTTCCATTGATAGGAAGTGAGCCTCGCTCCAGGGCACACAGCTGTTAGACGTCAAGTTACGATCTGTGTCCTGCACTGGAAGCCCGTGCTCCCTGTGTTTTTCCAGGTTGCCTGCCACCCAGGCTTCTCAAGCCATCCCCTGGCTGATTTAGCTATTAGAACAGAAGGAGATACTTTATGGATAATGAAATAAAATTAAAAAGGCAAATAAATTTTCAGTGATCTCCCAGGTACATGGCAATGTTATGAAAAGGGATATTTGGGTCAGAAAGGGCAATATTATTTGCCCCTTTTCATTTTAAAGTGAAGTTCCACCTGGAGATCACTTAGCTCAGAAACTGAAACTGCAAAGCTCACTCTGGCATAAGTGCCTAGACTTAGCTTTCTGTTGAGCGAAAAACCCCCTGGAAGATCCATTCTCTGATCATGCCAGTTCCTTTAATAATTCCATATTGCCAACAGAATTAAGCATCAAAATCCCATGGGACACTATAATATCCATAATTCAAATTGTGGAAACAATTTGAAATAACTTAAGAGGTTAAATATTGATGAAATAGTTGAGGAGCTCATTGTAAGTGAGGCTGGGAAATATAGCCCAGGAAGGAAGGGGACGGGTTTGGAGACTGGGTAGCAAATCCCTGCCACGCAGGCCGTCCAGGTGGAGGTTTCCAGGGGTCATTTGGAAATATGCTTTAGGTGTTTGGGGTAGAGAGTGGATCTGGGATATAAACTGTTGAGGCCATGGGATCAGAGGGACTTGTCCAGGAAAATTAGGTAGAGTCTGAAGAAGAAAGGTAGAAAAGGTAACCTTGAGGAATACCAACATTTAAGGGGCAGGTGGAGAAAGAGGAAGCTGCAGAGGAGACTGACAAACAGTAGAATCAGAAAAATGGGAGTGACCAAAAGGTGGGGTAGCATCTCCAAATGCAAAAGTCGATAGAACTTTTGTGAAGAACGTTGACAAGAAACAGATGCAGAGAGGTCTAGCAGGATAAGAAATTAGATGATGTCATTGAATTTTGCAATCAGAGTACTGGCGACCCTAGAGAGTAGCTGCAGTTGGAGCAGTGGGATCAGAGGTAAGGCAATGCGAAGTGATGAAATGGAGCGGGGGAGCAGACCCTGCTCACTGACAATTGAAGTCGTTTCTGGCTTTCTAAGCAAAGATTCCTTCTGAAGCAGAACAGAGCATCTATTTATTTATTTATTGGTCTTAAAGTCTTTTTTAAAATTGTGTTACAAAATACATAAACAGAACATTTATAAATCGGTGGCAACAGAATGTATATCCCATGCTCAGGAGAAGGGGGAGGACTGTCTACTGGTGAAAACCAGGTTTTGGAAAATATGATGTTTGACTGTGATAATAAAGATAGAAGCGAAAATGCTTTCCTACTGAAGCCTTCGATAACAGCAAGGCATCAACCCTAGAAATTAATCAGAGAATCATCCAGTAAAGTAAACCAGCTACCCGTTGGGTACCTGAAGCTTAATACAGCTGGGATAACTCTAGGAGCTCGTGGAAAGCACATATCTGAGCATTTCCCCACCCAAGATCATCCATCACTGACTGACGGATGCTGGGACGGAGAGAAGAGTGAATAAGCATCACTAGCGCCAATGCCCTGGCCACACCTGCCCTGGGAGTGGCAAGATAGAGCCCCAGGCCAAGGAGGTGCTGTGGCTGCAAGTCAGTTGGGTGACTAAAGGGGCTGAGGGGAAGATAATTGCAATGTAGTGTCTGCTGCAGTCCTGTGTTCTTTTGTCCTCTCTCATTCTGGCTCCTACAGAACAAGTTCTAAAAGTCCCAGTACTATTCCACAAATATCTGCTTTATAAAAATGTGCAAGTTATTTTTCCAGGGCATTGTATTAGTTCGTTAGGGGCTGCCATAAAAAAACACCATCAATCAATTGGCTTAAAAAACAGAAATTTATTTTCTCACAGTCCTGGAGGCTGGAAGTCTGACATCAAGGCTGGTTTCTTCTAATGCCTCTCTCCTTGCCCTATATAGATGCCTGTTTTCTTCTTGTGTCTTCCCTCTGCACATGTGTGTCCTAATTAAGGACAACAGTCATATCGAATTAGGGCCCACCCAGATGACCTCTGTGACCACTGTTCCCCTGGAATTGCTTTTGTCAAGGTCACAAGGAAGCTTCTTGGTGCTAGTTGTAGTCACATCTCTGTTCTGACACGATTTAACCTGTGGGCAGCACTCACCACCGCTGACCATTTCTCCTTCCTGAAACATTTTTCTGTCTTGGCTTCAGTGCACAAGCTCCAATTTTCTTCCTAACTCTCTCACTTCCCAGTATCCTCTGCTGACTCTTCCTCCACCACTAACTCCCTGAATGTTGGAGTGCCTCCTGGCACAGTCCCGCCCTCTCCTCTCTAGCTCCTCATCAGACAAATTATTAATGATTTCTGTGCCATTAAATACTTTCTGTGTGTTGACGACTCCCAAATTCCTCTCTCCATCCCTGACAAACCCCCTGACCTTCATACAGATGTGTCCAGCTGCCTACTTAGACACCCCCACTTGGACATTTCATACTTAATGAGTCCAAAATGGTTCTCTCGATTGGCACTATCCCCCCAAAAATCTTTTTCAACTCTGTCTTTCTCTTGTAGCCAAGAACCCAGTTGTAAAACCCAAAAAACTTAAGAATCACCTTGATTTCTCCTAGCTGCAAGGGAGGCTGGAAAGTGTAATCTTTATTCTAAGTAGACATGTGCCCAGCTAAGGAAGAAGTGGAGGATAGATATTGGAGTTCTAAACTAGGAGCTCTGCCAGGGCTGGCTTTTTATGTGACGTTTCCAAGTGTTTACACCAGGACAGACAAACCAACTGAGTATGTCATCTGGTTTCAGCAGAGGAGCTGCCAGTGTTGTAAGCCCTGCTTAGAGGAGCAAAGAGGGATGGGATGCATTTCTGCAGGCAGCCCACAAGTGGGGCTGGTGAGGACCATAAACAGATGAAGGTTATCAGGGCTTAGGCAGGGCCTGCAGAAAGGAGTGTGTTCGGGTAGCCTGGGAGGTGGGGGTGGGGCGTGGGGAGCGCTGTGGAGGTGGGCAGCAGGGAAAGAGGAAGGGTACAGTCCTTTACCTCCATACCCATGAGTGTTCAGGCCATAGCAGCAGCAGCGGTGGTCCTTGGCTTCCCCCATCTTTAGGTCTAAGCAATTATTTCAAGGGGTGCAGCTTCCATCTTCTTTGAATTGTAAAGTCCCTCTGCGTGCTCAGACTTCCTCTGAAGTTGCCCTCTCACACCAGGTCAGAATCACCCTCTCCTAAGGGACAGGTGAGCCTGGACCAGCCCTAAATCCCCTGAGAGCTCACAGGCCCTCTCCAATCTCTGCTAGCCCTGTCCAGTCTTCTCTCTCTGGCCTTCTCCAGTTACCCAAATGGCCCTCTGAGACTCGAGCTCGGCCCAATCTTAGGCTCCATCACATTCCCTTGCAACGGCTCAGGCTCCCAGCCACGCCAGGCCGTCCTGCCATGGGAGGCGTGTGTGCTGGGGAAGGAAGTGACTCGCACGCAGGATGCCCTCACTTCAATCCCTGCACCGTCACTGAGTAGCTGGGTGGACTATATATGGATACCTCCACAAGCGTAAAACGGGACGAATCACATTCTCCTTACCTATTTCACAGGCAGTGTCACTTATGTAAAAGGCCTTCGTTGAAAAAAAAAAAAAGAGTCTAAACAACTCTACACACAAATTTAAGGTTCCAGTAAAGATTCTCTATAATCACCCAGGTATGTTTGAAATTAATGACTTTATTGACACAAACTTTGCGATGAAAAGTGTTATCCTAATAGGATAATAAGAATCAGTTTCTTTCTTATACATACATGAAAAAATTGTCAAATGAATTTTCAGTAACATGGTTTAACTTCCGGTCACTGTCTCGGTGAAATCCAGGTTGCTCTGGGGAGGGCCAGATCCTGTGCCCTTGGCACTTCCTTCTCCCCTGGAAGTGGGAAACTGTTTCTATATAAAACACAGACATCTTTTTTAGGTGATAAATTCCAGACAACATGCAGCAGTGAACTGATGCAGAAACAAAGCTGTAAAGAGAAGCCAGGGCCAGTACCTGGCAAAGGAACACCCCGCACTAAACAACGCACATACCCTGGGAGAAAGAGCCCTTGAACTTGCAGGATCATTGCCAACCACTAGCAGTTGGAGTAATGCTGAGTAATGCCAGTGGGGGCATAGGAGTCACAGGTTTTGCTTTTATTTTATTTTATTATTTATTATTAAAAATATTCTTTAGAACATTAAGTTTCCCAAAAGCCCTTTCTAAAGGAATCACAGAATGATAAAAGTTTAGGAAAACTGTAGTTATGTGTAGGGTAAAGGCTTATCCAGTGATTAGAACACCTAGTTTAAGATAAACCTTCCCTAAATATAAAAGTGAGATTCCACTGCAGAGCAATTCACAAAACACGCTATACCCTGGGGTCTAAGTCAGTCTCCTAGTTATAAAGTCACTGTTAGATTCAGGATACAGAGTCATGACTGACCAGAGTTCAAACCCCTCAACATCTGCATAGTACCTGGCACAGGATGGACATTTATTGTTTAATGAATGTACAATCTACCCATGGAAGGAAAAAAGGAAGGAATGGGGGAAGGAAAGAAGTAGGAAAGGAAAGAGGTAGGGAGGGAAGGAAGGAAGAAAAAAGACACTAATCACTTGTGTTGGAGGAAAAGCAGAGTTAGCAGATAAGGAGGTTGCGTATCTGGGTTTCAACCTGCGTGTCTGTTCTCTGGACTACGTTGTATAAACGCACACCAGCAGGCTGCCTATTTCGGCTAAACATGAAGTTTATTGGTATAGTTTGGTACAACTTTAGTCCTACCTTACCCAATCCCAGGCATGTTAACAGTCCTTTAAAAATCAAGTTATATTATTTTGGAAGAAAATACTTCCAGCTGAAGATGTTTAAAGAAATGCTAGAAAATTATTCCTATTAAAACATCCTTTTTCTGTGTCAGCTACCTGATTTTTAATGCAGTACACATCAATCTAATGTCAATGTGAATGCTCATCGACCGGATACTGGCTTACTAAAGTGATTTCATCGCAGGTGCCAAAATGATGTAGTCCTCAGGATGTGTACAGACAGGCCAAGGGGAAGCTGTGTGCGCTGCCACGCATCTCTGGTTATCTCCCTCTCGCAAGCAGTGTCCAGTCTTTGATTGACAATTGCAAATGACCCAAGTGGAGAGGGAGAACACTCAGGAAGACAAGCACAGGGAACTGGAAAGCTATGAAAAACTGCAAGGTCTGGCTGAGCCTTGAGGGATATTCTAGTTTGGCCACAAGGATGGTGACATTATGGTCTGGAGGCCAACATGGGTGCCAGCCTGGAGGACTTTCCAGGCAGATAAGGAGCAGGTGTGACTGCATCACAGAGACCTCCCAAAGACACGCCATGGGTGTGGCAGAGTTAGTGCGTGAGGAACTGCATCTGATCTCATCCAAGACCTAAGAAAACAAGGATAACAGGGAGTTTTCCTGTTTCTTGACTTCTTGTATATCTGCGTTTAGATTTGGGCAAAAGCCAGCTTTTCAGTGAACACAGTAAGTTTTAGGATGGTGTTATTTAAAAAGAAAAAAGGAAAGAATAAGCATGTCTGAAACCGAACACACTTTTGTGGCCAGGAGAGCTTAGCGCTAAGGTGCGAATCTTTCACCCAGGAGCCCCACTTCTGCTTTTCTCCGCCTCATAAACTGATCTGTAGCATTAGCTCTTTTATACCAGACCCCGTTACAGGAGTTGCAAAGAGGCAAACTGAACTGCACATCTGCAGTTTATTAGCATACGTGAGCACTGTGCCAATATATTTACGTGATAAACAGGAGGCTCAGAAGGTCCCAACAACTCAGGCAGCTGTTTGCTGCCAGGTAAGACAGTCTCTCAGGGCACTCAGCAGCGTTCAGGTTCAGCAAGGGGCATCCGCTTCCTCAAGCTTCCTTGATAGGATCCAGGATTGTGAAGGGCAACAAAGAAGTCTGTCCACTTTCTATTTGGACACTCTGCTAGTTGACACAGTTCTTTGTGATTCTTCGACTTTTGTCCATCTGTCGGATGCTGTCTGTAACATTAATGGTGACTTCTTTTGCAGACATTCTCTTAGTATCTCTTTTAGCCTGTTGGAAAGTTTAAAACAGTGCATTGAGTTACTAGGAAATAGCCAAAGGTCCTCGAATTTGCATTAATCTCTTGAGGTTGTTGCACTCACACACACACACACACACACACTCACACACACAAACACTCACACACATACAGAGGCAGGAAGAATGACCCACGAGAACATACACACATAAACTCTGTTCCAGAGGTTTCTTTAATGGATCTCTAAAACCAGCCCAACACAGAGCCTGGCTTAAAACATTATCAAATGAATGAATGAATGATTAAAGCTAAGGTCCATCAAAGAGTAATGTGAAAGGTTTCATAATTGGCTTTAGCAGAGTGGTTAAGTGTTTGAGCTTTGGAGTCAGACAGACTTTGGTTCAAATACTGGCATATAATTTGACTATGGGCAAGTTTTTTCTAACCTCTCCAATGCTCGTTTATAAAATGGGGAATAATAATATTAACTACCTCATAAGGTTATTTTAAGAATTAAATAAGGTAATGCCTGTCACTAACCAAAAATGAAAAAAACACTTAAAAAGGAAAGACTATCCACTTCTAAGTGAAGATAAACCAACGATAAAGGTCCAGAATTAACATTAAATATTAAAGCATATGTACCCAGTCCCCACCCCCACACCCCAAATAGAAAACAACTTTAACTAGTGAGGGGCGATCTCGCACCTCTTCCACTCAAGGACTGTGCGCTGGGAATGAGCAAAGGTGAGCCCTGCGGTCGTGTCCACCAGTGGCTGACTGCCAATACCCACGGTAGGGAGAACAGTCAGCCAGCAGCCTCCAGTTGTCCCTTCAATGTGGCCTCAGCTGCAGAGAGCCAAGTCACCCGAGCTCGTGCCCCTCCTGAGGTGGTAAATGGAGGGGCATAAGGCACGGCCACTTGGGCCCCAAACAGGTCAGTTCCCCCAAGCGGTTTAGCTCCAGAGCGCCCCCTGGCGCGGGCGCTGCGGCTGTTGTCAGCACGCGCCGTGGCTCAGCTTCGCCCTCAGCCCTCTCCTGCTGCCGAGGCTTTCCACAGGTGTTGACCCCAAGGGCCCTTCCTGCCAAACAGCCTGTATAATGACATCTCCCAGTCTGCTTCCTGGAAACAGAGTCCGTCTCAGGTCCCGCGGGAGCGACCCTCATGGTGTGAGCACCTTCCCGCGCTGGGTGTCGGGAGGTGCGCATTTTTCATGCGCCATGGCCCCCGAACACACGCCAGCTATTTCCTCGGCCGCGCACCCAAGAAATGGTGGATTCTGGCACCACAGGAGAAAAACAAATTGTTCTGCTGTATTTGTTAACGGTTGCTCTGTAGGTTTCTAATATGTCACATAAATCCTGTGCCGGTGTAGCTGCTGGCGAAGCCCCTCTCCATATGCCCTTGACTCTGAGTGTTGGCTGCTAACTGCTCACACAGCAACCTGCTTTGGAGAATCGCCTCATCTGATTGGAGCCACCTCCCCCAGGAATGCCAATACGTTACACCCTAATTCCTGGAGAGGCCCATAGCCAATGACCGATTGTTAGGGGAACAAAAGTCTGGCCCTTTTGCCTCAAGGGGCTATAAATCTATGATAGCAGGAGTGCTCCGGAGCTCCCTGTGGGATCAGGCCGAGGCCAGACTACAGCTGTTCAGCCGAGTTCACATATTGGCTGGACTCAGCCCCCCGCCCTGCCCGCCTCCTCCTCTACCGTGCAGGTTTCACCTGAGAGTACATTTTCAATACTTTCAAAAGAATACTCATCTCAGGCTCTGCTTCTGGGGAACCTGACCTAAGATAATACTTTATGGGTGATTTGAGGAATGTCCAAGGATAATTTTGACTCTATGCTCATCTATTGATTTCACGAAATAGGATTTCATTGTTTTCCTCCTTGGGTTCCCAGTGCTTAGAGCAGTTCTGAGACAGAGTCGGCTCTCAATTTAACTTTGCTGGAATGCATGGGTGCATGGATGAATAAGCACACTGCATTTGTCAGCGGACTCTTGCTTTAACGACCAGTAAGCAATACTGCTTAGGGTTCAGTCTTACACTCAGATCTTCCGAGCTGAACTGGCACCAGGGCTGGCAAAGATTCGTAGGAGTTTATTTTTTCCCCAAAGCAGAGAGCTCACAGAGTCTCACAATCTTCAAACTAGACATCTCTGCTTATCCGTCTACAACCAACTCCTCTTGTCCTTGAAGGCAGTTTTCCTAAGAGTAGTTACTTTATCTTCTCACTTCACATTGGACTTCCTTATGCATGCTAATCACACACACACACACACACACACACACACACACACACACACACACGATGAAAAAAAGTCAACGGTTCTGTTTCCTAAAGTGTGGCCACAGTGAGGCCAGTTCCAGCTGACTTCCATCCTGGGTGTTATTACATAAAAGCTCTGAGGACTGAGGCAGGGAAGAAAGACACAGAGGCCGTCTTTGACGTGAGTCAGGTTGACGGCAGCATGCCCCTCAAAAGTGGCAGGAAGTAGCAGAACTTTCCAGAATAGAAATGCAAACTTTCCAGACTGCAGAAATGCTTTTCTTCAGAAAAGATTGTTGGCAAGATGTCACAAAAGGTTATTAAAGATGACACACTGTTCTCTATTCCAGTCTGCATTTCTAAGCTTAAAAATCTAAGTGAAAATTCAGTAGTTGGATTTCCAAGCTCATTAAGTAAAGAGTTAAAGGCTACAAAATTCCTGGCACAGTCACAGAATATATATGATTGTAATCCCAGTCACAATGTGGCAATTTCTTAAATCTGTATATCACAAGCCTGCACAATGAAAATGTTCAGAGCACAAGCTTTGGGGTCAGACAGACCTAGATTAGAGCAAGCCTTTGCCACCAGGTAGCTGTAACAAGACATGCTGCTTTCACCTTTTGAGTCTCAGTTCCATTACCTGAAAATGGGAAAATAATGCCTGCTTTTTTGTTTTGTTTTCACTTTTTTTTTTTTGGTAGAATTGAGTATAACACACAGCATTGATAAGGTGACCAACTTTTCTTCCTGTTTATCCAAGACTGATACTTTTTTTTTTTTTTTTTGAGACAGAGTCTCACTGTGTTGCCCAGGCTAGAGTGAGGGCCGTGGCGTCAGCCTAGCTCACAGCAACCTCAGACTCCTGGGCTCAAGCGATCCTCTTGCCTCAGCCTCCCGAGTAGCTGGGACTACAGGCATGCGCCACCATGCCAGGTTAATTTTTTCTATATATTTTTAGCTGTCCAATTAATTTCTATTTTTGGTAGAGACAGGGTCTCACTCTTGCTCAAGCTGGCCTCGAACTCCTGAGCTCAAATAATCCGCCCGCCTCGGCCTCCCTGAGTGCTAGGATTACAGGTGTGAGCCACCGCGCCCGGCCCCAAGATTGATACATTTTGAAACTAAAAATCTCACATCCCAGAAACCTCTTCAGGCCCCAGCAAACCAGGATGATTAGTCACCCCAATTATAGCTATTAGCATCAATTTTATTTGCCAAAAGAAGATGTCAGTCAAACACAGAAAACTGAAACATAAAACCTCATTCTAGTGAAACTGTGACTACTGCTACTTCTAAATAGCAACAAAAACAATAACTCTAAAATATATGATTATGGATACAGCACAAACCAGAGTTTTATACTCCAGTTATGGGTGCAGAAGATTCCAAACCGTAAACAAATCCACTTTCAAATAATTACATTGCATTAAATTTATCAAATTAAACAATTTATTAATAGAATGACAGTGTAAATTAAACAATTAGAACAACAGTGCGTTTTCTTGGAAACATTTTATAAAAGAGAAGCTTTTGAATCTAACACATTAACCAAAAGGCACCCACCCCTTTGACAGCTGTGAGAATATTCAGGTTTGGAAGTTGCTACAATTCAGTTACAACTTGGAAACCTTAGATTCCAAGCCCAAATGAGAGAGAGAAAAAGAAGATGAGAAAGAAAACTAAAGTGTCAGATATTTTCTCTAGAAGTTCCAAGAAGTGAGTTTCTTTGCCCTCCTGTGAGGAAAGAGCTATGTGAATACAAAGACCAATTACACCATTTTGTCCCTCAGGAGCTGTGACACTTTATACAACATAGATATTTTCCCCTCTGATGTGATTTTCATCTAGCAAGACCTTTTAACACCCCACTCCCTTTTTTTAATGACAGGAAAAGAAAATGTGTCCCTATTGCAATTACTAGTTTTAAAAAAATCTTATGGTTCCCAATCCGATGACGAGGAGAGAAGCCTATTTGGCACTTTTTTCTTATGCAGCTGTCTGTGAATTCAATCCTTCCTCTACTTCTAATATTCTTGTTTTGTGAGTTTTATCACCACTGACTCTTGTTAATGGGCCACCTCTTATTTCTCACCTACTTTCACAGCTTTTCTATTCTTTCCTTGCCTCATTTTGATTTCTGCAGTTTTAGTACCCTGTGAATCATAGATTTTAGTCCTCTTGGTACTGCCTCTTAATTAAAAGTAATGTATTGGCTGCCATTTCTCAAGGGTAACCAGATTGTCTGTGATAACTTCTTGGCAGTCTCCAACCCAGATGGACTTGTTTCTCTTGAGGTTCAGAAGTCAATGATCCAGCCTGTTCCCCATGGAGGTGGGGACAGCCTGGCTGCTCCGCAGAGACCTGTATTCAAGACTGCAGCTACATTTTGCTTAGCCTTTTCTCACTTTCCCCCATCATGAAAACAGAGAGATGTGCTTGGCTTTGCTTGGTACAAATATATCTGTACCTGACATGGGATTGTATGAACCTTTTCATAGTTCTTTGCAGACAACAAAGAAAAGCAAAGCTTACTGAGATCATGATTTATGAGACACCAAGTTTTCTGTATAATTAGTATTTTTTCATTGTAAAAGCAATACATAATTATGATAAAAAGAAATTCACGGAGTAGAGAAGGCCACATTGAAAAGTAACACTTGCTTCCTGGCTCCTGGCTTTTGGTGGCTTCCCCACAGGCAATCACAGCTAATAATTTCTTAGGGAGCTTTGCAGGGGTTTTCTGATCCTATATAAGCATGGGGTCCTGTTAGTCTCTCTCCCTATGCTCTTTACTTCCTGGCCTTTAACTACAGTTTCAACTGTACATTTATCTGTTTGTTTACTTATTTTCTACTTTCTCCTTAGATTACAAACTTCAAGAAGATAGGGATCTAGTCTATTTTGTTCACTGCAGTATCCCCAGAATCTAACTTAGTGCCTATCACATAACAGACACTCAGTAAATAATTTGATGATGAATACATGTGTGAAGATAAGTCTAAAGACAGAAAGAAAGAGAGAGAAAAATCCCTGGGAACAGAAATTGTTTGCATTGTCCGGCCTAAATGTTCTAAAATTTCCCTGTAGGATGTCAATCATGTTCATGATTGATTGTTCCTTGCACCATCCCTGAGAGACAGGTGGGAACGTTACTGCGGTGACTTTTCCAGTGAGGCAGCTGAAATCACTCAGGCTAATGCAATTTGCCCAAGGCCAATGTCAATACAGGTGGTGAGTCAGATGAAAGATGGTGGCCCCAGGTCCTACATCCAGCCTCCCACAACTCTGCCAAAGCTCACTCTAAATTCTTCACCGTGTTTCAAGTAATGGGAAGGAAGAACATGGGGTCTGGAGACGGACAGACCTGGGTTTGCATTCTAACACAGCCAAATCACTTCTCCCTGGGCCATGTTGGCTGAATACCTGGTTTCTGAGCCTCTATTTTCCCAAGTGGGGAATGATACCTCTTACCTTTTGGAGTTGTGAGAGTTAAAGATGATGTTATATACTATACTACTATGATGGCACATAGTAGAGATTCCAAAAATGTTAGTTTCCTCTTCTCCTCCTTCCCCAAAGATTAAAGACCAGAGCTTTGTCAGCTGCAACTCAACTCACTTGACTTCTTTTCAATCAGGTCCCACTAAAGGGAGAAAGACAATAACAAACCTCTAGTTCCAAAATTTCATGAATTTATTTTCTGCTGCTTTGTGAATTTTTATGGCATCAGTGCAAGGTCAGTCAGGGAACATTCTATCTTAGCAACTCCACCAAGGGCCAGTTGCTAGCCTGGGAGGGCAATGTCAGACCATGATTCAGGCAAAATTCTCAAGAATCCTCCAAGCCTGGAGCAAATCCTGTGCAGACCACCGTCGTATACCCCAAACCATTCTCACTTAGTTTCGCTCAGCCTAGGGGTTCTATCAAGTGCCAAAAGGGGTTGTTCCTTTTCAACTTGAATCTCAGATAGAAGATCAAACATTAGGAAGGCAGCAGAACCTGCTTTAGAAAAGCAATTGAGAAAACAGTCACCCTATTACAGTGGTGCAGAGCCAGGATGGGTGGGGTCTGAGCCATGGGAAACCTTTTCTAAGCTGAGCCAATTACCAGACTGTTTCACTAAATCAACACATAGTTATGAGCACTTGTCAGGTGCATAGCCCTGAAGTGGGCTCAGGGGTCAAGGGAAGAATATAAAGAAGAAGGAAGGCTCTGCCCTGAGAGCCTTTTAACCAAATTGATTTTCCGGCAGACCTTTAAATAAATACTGAATCTTGCAAATCTCTACAACAGGCAGCAGCGCATAAGTAGGTACACATTCCCCCTACTGCTAAACACTTTCCTTTTTCCCAGTCTTGAGCTAGTGAGTGCACCAAAGTGCTTCTTCTCTTTTTTATTTCAAAATATTAAGGGGGTACAAATTTTTTGTTACGTGGATACCTTGTATAATGTTTTAGTAGGGGCTTTTAGTGTGCCGGTCATCAGAAGAGTGTTGCCTGTACCGGAGAGGTAAACAAAGTACCCTTCTAACAGTTTTCCCTCTCTTTGGTTTTGTCCAGTGGTTTCTTTTGTTCTCTGCCACTATTTAATGTCTTGTTTTTGTTTTTCTAGGAGCGATTCATATTTGCTTTCTAAACGCTTCCCTGATATGTCTCATGGTACTGTTGTCCAGGAGAAATTCTGGGCTGGTCCTATCCTGCTTTCTTGATTGGGTCTCCCATCTCTGTGGGGCTTCCCTGTCTTTCCTAGACTGGGCCAGACACTGGGGTTGAGGGAGGGCAGAAGGAAGAAGCTCCTTAGCTGAGATCAGTCCATTAGCTAATTCCCTTAGCACTTTGCCAAAAATAAAAAAGCAACTTGAAAATACGCAGCTGCTGAAGGCCTGAAGGCTCCTTGGGAGGCCAGTCATTTATTTGGAGCTTTTTGTCTGCATAGAACTATATCCACATATACATTTCTACTGCAGCCGAATACTTGAGGAAGTAGTTTAGAAGGGAAAAAAACAAGAGACCTAACCCCAAGGACATGACAATTCAGGTAGAGAGTGAATGTTTGGAGGCAGCCCAGAGTTCCTGAATGACAGATGGGCAGGAGGAGACCTGCCTCTCTGCTGCCTGTGGAGCTCAGGGCGGCAGCTGGGCGGAGGAGACTGAGCCAGTGATTTATCAGACCCTGCAGAGTCAATAAGGCCCCAAATGATCAAGGAAATCAAGGTGCAATAAAGAAAGAGCAAGAGCTCCCCACAGAGATAGTCAGATCCAATTTGTGAAAGATCATCTTTGCCACAATGTTTTTGCCAGTTAGCACCTATTAACACTAGGCATAAGGCAGGGGCCAGAGGGAATTGAAAAAAAAAGGAAGATGGTTTGTTTATGAAGCTATGAAGTGGAGAAAGGCCCAGAACATGAGCTGTTGCTGCTCACAGTCATTAGGTGCCTCCCACCCACCCTCCAGAAAGCGCTTTGAACTGTGGGGCGGCATCTGTGTTAGATGAAGTAGTTACTACCCCCTAGTGACTTTCTTGTTCCTTCCTACCACCATTTCTGGACTATAAATGCTTTGCTTATTTGTTCTATATCATCCGACTCCCCACCCTCACCCCCATTACAACTGGCAGCGGCTTCAGAGCAAAAGCCACGTCTGCCTTTTCCACTCCTGGATCCCTGGCACTAGGACGGCGCCTGGCACCTCGACAGCACTCTGTGAACACTTGATAAATGAATCTTAAGAGTAGTTATAGGAACTGATGAGGAAATTTTCCAGGCCTAAGGATTGCCTTAAACACACAGACTTGTTTTTTAAATCTGAACGGAAAACGGCGGTTAGGCATGTGGCAGAGCCTGCTTCACGAAATGGGGTCTTCTGGAGAAGGAAAGCTTTAGAAAAACGCCGAAGAGTGATACACAAAGGGAAGGCTGTGAAATGCTTCTAGGTCATTGTGGGGGTACAAAGGAAGACCAGAAAAAGCAAGTGGATGCTGAGTTTTGGCCCAGAGTATAAGAGACAAACTGGGAAGACACAGTATATCAAAGGCCCAGGAGGAGATAGGAAGAAAACTATTTTCTTTGTTCAGATTCTAGGTAGTTGAGAGGCTGCCTGAGTGTTGGTATGAGATAGCTCTGCTGACAGGAGCTTTAAACAGAGGCAAACTTTCCTTGTAAACTTACACTTAGACACTAGAGATGGAAAATCTTTGAGGGACTGTTGAGGACTCAAGATTTGAAGACCACTGATAAACTTCAGCAATTGTCTGAACACTGAAAACTGAAGTTATCTGCTCCCTGGCCTGATTTTGGAAATAGTTACAACACAGCCATGTTTATTTAACTGCAAAAACAAAAGCTGCTGGGACTGCTTATGGATGTGATCATCTGCTCAGTGGTGTCGTGTTGGTCAGGTGTGTGTGGTCGTCACTCCCCTGTGACACAGTTTCTATGGCTGTTGGAGCCCTGCGGAGGCTGGCTGTGCCTGGTCCCATCTCAGCTGTCCCATGAGCTCCTAGACTGTGTGTGTGGTATGGGTGTGTGCTTTCTTTAGCTCTGTCTGAGTCTCAGTTCTCATCTGTAACCTGGAGACCACAATATCAACATTGTAGAGTTATTGTGAGGATTAAGCGAGATAATATAACAAAGTGTTTAGTGAGCTATGTTGTACCTAGAACACACACAATTGTTGCTATTACAGGCCTCTGGAAGACAGACTAAGCACAACTTACTGATTTTAAATTCTTGTCTTCCATAGCTGGGACTCATCCACTGCTGGTTAGAATGTAAAGTGGTATAACCACTTTGAAAAACTATCTGTCAATATCTAAAGTCAAATATATCACTATCCTATGACCCAGCAACTCTACTCCTAGGTATATACCCAAAAGAAAGGAATGAATGTCTGCCAAAGGACACACACAGTTATATTGCTCACAATAGCCCCAAACTGGGGCTAACCCCCAACCCAAATATCCATCCAGTAAAATGGTTAAATTGTGGTGAATTCATATAATGAAATATACATAACAATGAAAATGAGAAAATTATCCCAACTCACAACGTGGATGATTTTCACAAGGATAATGCTGAGCAAAAGAAGCCACACACAAAAGGCACACACTATATTATTCCACTTATAAAGGTCTCAAAAATAAACTACATTGATCTACAATATTAGCAGTCAGAAGCGTGGTTGCACTGTAGAGGATGGATGGTGACTGGGAAGAGTGCACAGGGCACTTATGGGTGGGTGATAATGTTCTACATTTTTACCTACACGATGGTTCCGTGGGTGTGTCAGCTCATTAAAATTCATTGAACTTATGACTCTTGCATTTTTCTGTATGCATGTTATTTGTGGTAGACTGCACCATTGCTCCTCATTCTTTGCTCTCTCTCCACTTTGGACAGAGTACGCCTCTCTGCTTCGTGTTGGGCTTGTTCATTGACTTGCTTTGACCAATAGGACATTAGTGGGTATGGTGTGAGCAGAGACGTGACCTGTGTTCAAGCAGTCTGGCTCTGCCCTCTGTAGTTTCTGCCATAGTCGTGAGAAGAATATACCTATGAGAGCTCTGCTCTCTTGGCCTGACTCCCAGAATAATGCACATGAAATAGACCAAGCCTGGAGCCAAAGTCAGGCCTGGCCTATTTCAGTTGCAGCTGACCGTGAGAGGGGAAAATGAATGTTGATGTGCTTTGTTATGCAGCACTATTGAGGCAATAGTTGATTAATACATAATTCTCCTCAAACAAGTACTTTAAGATCTCGTGCTCCACCTTTCTGATGGCAACCTTTCTCAATTTAAAGTTACTGACAATTATCTCCAGCACTTATGTGGCCTTACTCGTGTCACACAACCAAATGAGCCTCAGTTTCCTTGTGTATAAAGTGGGGGTGACGCTTACTTCACAATGCTCTTAGAGGGACTTAATGAGCCAGTAAACCTACAATTACTTTCTGAGCTGCAAAACACAATTTTAAAGTGATGAACAATGGTGGCAGGAAATGAGGTGGGGAAGCAAGTGCGTGGATCATGCCATCCACCAGGAGGGCTGTGTCCTCCCTACCGCGGCCCATCTTGGTTCAAAGGGTGGGGCACACCTGTGGGGAGGACACTAGAGGACAAATGTCGGAGCCTGCACTAGAGCAGTCACCAAGCTCTGCACACAGTTCTGTGAGGCCCAGATGGCCCTGGGACACAGCAAAGAGCAGACAACCAGGACCCACAATGCAGGAAGGTCACCACTACCCTCCCATCTACCCACCTCTTACCTTCGTGTCTGCAGGGCCACTGCTAATGTCTCATGTAAGTGGTTATGGCGCCGTGTGCCTCACTCTCCCCTGTTAATCCTTCCTGCCATTCTTAAGAATGGGAGCAGGCCCACCTGTTCACTCATGTCGGTATTATGGCCATTGTGTGGATAAGGAACCTGGGATTCTGAGAGATTAAGTGATTTCTGTAAGGTCCTTAGTTATGAGCTTTAGAGCTGAATTTGCAACAGGTTTTCTGGCCATAGCTTAGAAAGGCAACTTATTGATGTGAGCAAGAATTCCATCACTAGATAATGAGTTATATCCTCAGAAAACACATGGCATTAGCCTGAAGGGACAGACGGGACCAGTAAGTTTTGATGGAGGAGACTGGAGAAAAAGGGTTTGGAGGGCAGGGTAAGTGGTGGACTTTGAAGGGGTTGGGGCACGGGGAAGGTGAGGAAGTTGGAGGGAGAATCTGAGCAGGAGAAAGCGACTGCAGACCCCTGAGCCCGGCCTACTGAGAGCATTCGTTCAGGGCTTTGCCCTCCTGCACCATGGGAGAAGCTAAAGGCAGCAGGATGAACACTTCCCAACAGTAGCTCTAGGAGAAAAGAAAGGATCAGGAAGGATGACAGCCAGGTGCGGGAACACCACCACCCTGTCCCCTTTCCAACAGCAATGGTCTAGGATGATGCTGTCACCATATTCTGCTATGAGAGCCACCCTTGGGGACCCTTCCAGTGCCCACCTAGTCAGAGGGTCTGAGACAAAATGCCAGGCTTGTCTCCTATCACCCTGGTCTCTCTCCTTCTTCTGCCTACTCCCCACTCGGCCAAGCCCTGCGAGTGGCCAGCTGCCTGGCTTAAGACTGGTTCCTCTAAACAGCACAGTTCTTACACCAAGACAGTAGGTGCTGCCACAGAAAAGGAGATCCTTCAGCAAAGCTGTACATAAGCAAACACACACTTCCTTTAGAGTGCAGATATCAAGGACCTGTTTCCCCTGCTTCAACAAAAAACAGCAACCCTCAGGCAGGGGAAAGGCTGAGTTCAGGTGGGGTTTGCAGCAATTTTTATATAGCAGGGTGGAGAATTTCCATTGCCAAGGTGGGCCATCCTGTCCGGAACACAGCCTCTGGGTGGCTCTGCCGTGAAGCAACCCCCCTCGTTCCCCCCATTCTCTAGTCCCCAGCCTATTCTGTGGCTGGGACCTTACCTCTGTGGTCCGAAGACCATTCTGTTTCTGGGTCAGAGGGCCTGAGCTGAGGTTCTGGGGATTTGGGCACTGGGTCCCACAGTTCGTCTTCTTCTCTGGGTTGGATATTCCACCTGGGGCTGTAGATCGTGACACACCATTGGAGGACAGTCCATCTTCCAGCACACCTGGGGAAGGTAAACAGGGAGGTTACCTCTGCTCCAGAGGCTGTCACATGGCAGTTGCTGCAAACAATCTCAAGATTGTAGAGAAAAAGATAGTCAAAAAGAAAGAACAAATATTATCAGAAATCCCAACATGCATAGCTACACTTTTCTATGAGAACATGTGTGCTTTTTCCAAAAGTTAGATTTTAAAATAATTTTGTAACCTGAAATTTTCACTTAATGATACCTTGACGACATGTTTCCATGCCATTAAATATTCTGCCATATTGTTTTTCACATACATCTGCTGTGTATGGGTATGTCACCATTTATTTAACTAATCCCATCTGATCGGATACTTGTTTCCGCCTTTCCATAATAAATGTTACTGTGATGAAATTCCTTGTGGTTAAAGTTTTATTTTTAGTTGCTTCCTGGGGATAAGTACCTGGAAGTGGGATTACTAGCTTGAAGGTTATACAGAGAGTTTTGCATCATTCCACCTCAAAGTGTAGGGCTGAACATGTGTGCCTCACAGAGCAAGTGCCAAGAAATGACAGAAAGAGGTTTAAATAGCCTCACTTAAACAGAAGGGCAGGACTACACTGAGGAATTAATGAAGGATGAAAGTATCTCACCGGAAGGAGAAAAAGTGGCCCAGGAAGCAGGAAAGGGAGTGCCAAGTGGGATGCAAGAAGCAGGCAGAGCCTCTGCTATAGCCACAGGCAGGCCAGGAGCTGCCCAACCAGCTGGGGCCACAGGACAACAATGGGGAAGTCTGCGAGGGGTGTGTCTCAGAGGCTGGGGACGCCTGAGAGAAAGAGGAAACCCAGGCCCAGAAGACTGGCTTTTCTGAAAACAGTGCCAAGAGTCAGGCCAATAGTAGTCACTGCCTCTAGGGCTTCTCAGATAGGTGCAGGCGACATTCGAGTAGGAAATTTCAGTTACGAAAATGAGTACAAAGCCAAGAACAAGCAAACATTTGGGGAAGGCCAACACCATTAAAGAGAAACAACTAACTTTCTGTTAGAGACCCCAAAGGAAATGGAGTTAGTATGGTATACAGAAGGGATAAGTGCAACCAGTCTGCTCAGAAACATGGAAGAAGATAATATAACCACAAACTGAGGACAAGAGTGACTCAAAAAGTTTCAGAGACATTCAAAATAATAATCTTAACTGTTGAGGTGAGAGAGGAAAAAAAAACCTCAATAGAGAAGCTAAATAGCAGGATAGACATCGTTGAAGAGCAATTTACTGAGCTGAAAGGGCAAGCTAAGGAATTCTCCTGGAAAGTAGCACAAAATAGTGAGGGAGTGTATAGAAAACATGTTAGGAAACATAGGATAGAAATCCAGAAATTAAACCTTGATCTGACAAGAGTTTTCAAAGGAGAGGCTAGAGAAGATTGAGGGGAAGCAATATTCACAGAAATAATACAAAAGGATTTCTCGGAACTGAAGAAACAGGTGAAACCCTAACTTGACATAGCCTACCAAATACTTGGCAGGATAATTATCCTAGTGAAATTTCAGAACATCAATGACAACAAGAACAGCCCCAGAAGAGAAAAAAATCCAAGACTGAGACTGACAACTTTTCATCAGCAACCAATAAAAGAAGACTATGCAACAATGTCTTCTAGATTTCAAAGGTATCATATTTTCCAGTCTTTTGCAAGATATTCCCAAATGTACCTCTATAAATCTTTCTCCTTTATTGTCCTTCTGCCACCAGTAGGCAAAACAGCAGTATTCCCTAAACCTCACAAATACTGAATATTCTTATTGCTCATCTCTGCCAATTTAGCAGGCAAAATAAAATATCTCATTGCTGGGATTTATGCTTTTTGATTTACCAGAAATATTATATTATTTATATGCCTATTGACTAATTGTGTAGGTTTTTAAAAAAATTGTCATTTGTTTCTCCTTTTGGGGGGGTGTTTGCCTGAGCTTGCTTTTAATCAAATTTAAGGAAAATAAACAAAATCCTTCCCCTGGGTGTTGAGAAATGACTTGCCATGAGGCAGGCATCAGAAGCACAGTGTGCTTGACGTATTGGGGGCTGGCGGAGTGGTTGGCCGAGCAGGGCTGATGACGCCGCAGCTCCCAGCTGAGGAGGCAGTGGTCCACAGAACACCTAGCCACATGTCACCCATCTGCTCTGCCAAATGCTAAAAGGCTCTCACTGTGACCGTGGGATAGAAATCAAAATTAGAAACACTAGAAGTCGCAGCAGAAAATGCATGGTCCAGAGCTTCCTGACTGGCAGGCTTCAGCATATTGGGGTGCTGTGGGTGGATTCTAGGTGAAATTCCTTCACAGGGCTTGCCCCAAATCTCTGCGGCCCCCTTCCTCTGCCAGCCACAGCCTGCTTCTTTCTCTTCTCATTCCCTTGCCCTTCATCCTGCCTCAAAAGGGGCCTGAAACGCATGTGTATGGGCACCCCAGCACACACATCTCATCTCTGCCGCTGTCCTTCCTGCAAACAGCGTGGGCCCAGGGCAGTGCGCATCTGGAGAATGGGTCAGGAGAAGAGACCCATGAAGACCTTGGAAGCAGGATTAGTGTGATCTGAACTTGGTGGGATTTAGATTGCATTCTAGAGTCCCAGCACCTACAGAAGAGTCTAGAACAGAGCTACTCAATGTGGCCCAGGGACCAAACTGTTGTCACTGGTCTGCTGTGGGGTAAGTAAAAAAAACTGAGTGCAAGCATTCAGAAATTTCTATAGCAACTTGACATTGCCAGAACACCCAAGAGCAAACTTGTCTGGTTGACCTTCTCTGATTAAACAGCGTATAGACTACTTTGGGTGCTGTCAAGCTCATGTGGTGAGTCACAGGGGATGTGAGCTGGGTATTAGTCACACACAGCAGGACCATGTGTTTGTCTGTGATGGATTGGGGGGTGGAAAAGCCACTAGTCCTGAGGGAGGGCTAGGGCTTTGGTAGGTATGTCCCTTTGGCCCCTGGATAACTCAGGCCCTGTGGGAAAGGGTGGGGCTGACAGGGTAGGAGGGGCAGAGGCCTTTAAAGCACAAGACCGGGGCAGAGACCCCACTGAGGCTAGACAAATCCCGAAACTACATCTTTGCCCAGCTCCTTCTCCTGCCCCCTCCTGCTTCTCTCCCTCCTTCCCTCACATGTGGTTCCTCCCAGAAGTGTCCCCAGGAGTCACTTGTGCAAAATCCCCATCTCAGGCTCTGTTTCTAAGGAACCAAACCTAAGCTAGCATATATACCCTGCTTGCTGGATACACTTCCTCTGCCCCTCCAGATTCACGCTTTCCTTCTCTCCACTCTGCTCTGTGTCCCGGGAGACTGACCCGAATGTACCTGTCAACAGGCTCCCTTGCCCACCGGCTTCTGGTTGGGTTTGGCCAGTGGGAGGCACGAGCGGTGGAGGGGAGGATCTGCAGTGGCACACTGAGCCAGGTCTTAATTCCCCGTGCTCCTTGCAGGCAGGCAGTCATGGGTAGACCGTGTCCTCTAACACGCTCCTCCCCAAGAAGAGGATACAGAAGCAAGAAAACCCAAGAGGTTGTACAGTTAAGTCTCCTGATCGCTTCAGGGAGAGCTCAGGGAAGTGGTGGGAACAGAAGACAGATGGCAGGTTGTTGAGTAGAGAGGTGTTGTATCAGTCAGCGTTCTTAGCTGTAAACAACAGACACTGACTGGAGAATTCAAGTTACAAAGGGATTTATTAAGTGATCTAGGAAGCTCACAGAATTTCTGGGAAGGCTGGAGCTTGGGCATGGAGGCCACTGAGGGATATCTTCCCAAATCCCCTCATAGAGCTTGTCCCACCAACCCCGAGACCCCAGAAACTGCCCTGGGCACTGCTGCCACACTTATAATAAAGAATGATTGTTGTTTTTTCTGAGATTCAGGTTTAATTGGGCATTCTGAATTTTATCTGGCAGCCCTACTGGGCATCAAGTGCCCCAGACTGGGGCGACAGTGTTGTGAAGGCTGCATTGTCCTAGACCACAGGCTACATTTGTATGTCTACTCCACACCATTCCTCTCAAGCCTGGGAGATGGGAGAATTACCCTTATTTTGCAGGAGAAGAAACTGAAGTTTAATGCAGGTTCTATATGTTTCAAACCTTATGGCATTAGCAAGTATTTCCATCGAGGAAAATCTTCCAAGTAAACGGTTCTCAAATTTTAGTGTGACCCACCTGGCGTGTCTGTTAAAATGTGGATCCTACATTCATTCCCCCAGAACTTCTGATTCAGAAGAGGCCCAGGAATATTCATTTTAACAAGTTCCCTCCATCCCACTCCACCCCAGGGACTTGAGACAGGGGATTCTTAAGACTGTGGAGGCTCACAGTATTTTCAAGATTCATCACTGTTGTAATATGTATCAGTACTTCACGTACACACAGATACATACAGATCTATCTATCTATACGTATGTATATCTGATATAGAGATCAACACAGGTGCTAGTTTTGAGGGTTGCATACAAAATGCTCATCTATATTTTTTCCACAGTGAATTCTGTAGCAATAAATTAAGAGACAATTTGAGTGTCCCTCGAGTATGTCTTTTTGACACCCTTCACAAAATTTTCATTCCACCCAGGAGACAAGCCAAACTGCTGACTTTGTCAAAAGATGGGAAACAGCTGTGTCCAAAGCTTGCTGATGAATTGCAACCAATGACTTCTTGCCAAAGCTCCTTGCTATTTTGGAAATGGAGCCGGGCAGGAGGGCAGAGTATGGAAATGTAAAACTGTAGCTAGATGCCATGGGGAGAGCAGGCCAAGGGGCAGTTTCTTCTTAGCTCGAGCACCTGGCTTTCCTTGGTGAAGGTGATCACCGAGAGTCTGTCCAAAATCATCAGAAACAACCTGCAAGTCATTCCCTCAATGGCAGAAAACCAAAGTATAAGACATTAGCAATCTATCTGGGAGGACTCTCCTAAAATCACATCAGATGAAACTGGTTCATCAAACACTCACTGGGCTCAGTTCCTGAACATATGGCTGATGATAATTTTGTCTGAACTGAGGTATAAATTAAATAAATTGTGATTAATGAGCCGCTTACTGAGAATTTGTCTTATCTTTCAAAATGGGAGGGTGTCTGTCATTTCTTCAATCTGATGAGTAACCATTGACCATATACCATGTATAATATGATATATGATCTTTTGTGTGGCTATTATAATATCATTCTTAGAAAATACTGAGCAACCCTTACATTTATGGTCAGTTGATTTTGGACAAGGGTGCCAAGACAATTCAATGAAGAAAGAATAGTTTTGCAACAAATGTGCTGGGACAACCGAATATCTACATGGAAGAGTACATACACACCATCTACAAAAATAAAGTCAAAAGGATCAAAGATCTAAATGTAAGATCTAAAACTATAAAACACTGAAAAGAAAACATAGGTGTAAATCTTCATGACCTTGGATTAGGTAATGGTTTCTTAGAAATGACCTCAAAAACATAAGCAACAACAACAAGTAAATAAAATGGTCATCTTCAAAACTAAAACTTTTGTGCTTCAAAGAATGCCATGAAGAAAGTGAAATGACAATCCACAGAATGGGAGAAAATTTTTGCAAATTATATATCTGATAAGAACTCTTACTCTCAAAGAGCTCTTACCACTCAATCATAAAAGAGACAAATAATCCAATTAAAATAAGGGCAAAGGATCTGAATAGACATTTCTCCATAGAAGATATGTAAATGGCTATAAACGCAGGAAAGATACTCAGCATAATTAGCTATAAGGTAAATGTACATTGAAACTCACAAGGAGGTACTACTTCACACTCAGGAGAATGGCTAGTGAGTGCTGGGGAACATGTGGAGAATTTGGAACCCCATTCACTGCTGGTGGGAATGTGAGATGGTGCAGGTGCTTTCAGCCTGACAATTCCTCAAAAGGTTAGACATAGATTTACCATGATCCAGAAATTCCACTTGTGGGTATACACCCACGGGAAATGAAAACCTATATCCACACAAAAAGTTCAACATGAATGTTCATAGCAGCATTATTTATAATAGCCAAAAAGAAACCCAAATATCCATCAGTTGATGAATGGATAAATAAAATATGGTATATATATACAATAGAATATTATTGGGCAATACAAAAAAATGAAGTACCGATACATGCTACAACAGTGATGAACCTTGAAAATACTATGCTAAGTGACAGAAGCCAGTTACAGAAGGCCACATATTGTATGATTCCATTTATATGAAATATTCAAAATAGGCAATTCTACAGGTGGAAAAGTAGATCAGTGGTTGTCTAGGGCTGAGGGTATGGAGGAAAATGAGAGTGACTATTCATAGGTATGAAGTTTCTTTTTGATGCAATGAAAATGTTGTAAAATTGACTGCAGGGATGGCTGTACAACTCTGAGATGAAAAAAAATCATGAATTGTATGCTTGAAATGGGTCAATTGTATGGTATGTGAATTATAGCTCAACAAAGCTGTTATTTTTAAAGTGGCGAGCAACACATTTCAGAATGTTGTATTGACCAAAGAAAATAAAGCAGCACGGTTGGACTTGAACAGCAATGGGTGGGGAGAGAGATTGACTGGTGGACTTCCACAGTCCTTAAGGACAACGGCAGCACGAGCAATGGTCCCCACAGGACATGGGTCCCAACCGAGAGGGCCCTGGAAGACCACTGTTCCCTGAGATGAACCACCAGCCTGTCGCATCTGCCCTTGGCCATGGGGTTTGGAGGTGGAGACGGGTCCCCCATGGTACCCAGCAGCATGCAAGGAAGACACCCACTGAGAACTACAGCTGGAACTGAGAGGACAGCACGCAGAGCCAAGGAGAGTCCTGTTTGTCTTTGGTGAAATAGACCTGGATTCTTCTCTCCCCAGAGAGACTCCCAGGAGACAACAAACAACCTAATGAACTGGGGGACAGCCAAAAGCAAAAGTCACAATCTTACTTTTCTTCTCCCTACTATTACCCTTGAGACCTGTCAGTGCTCTCCGAGGCTTACTTGCTTCTTTCTCTCCCTTTGATCCTCTCAGTGACACCTTCCTTCCCTGAAGCTTCATCCTTGCTCCAAGAGCACCGCAGAGCAGATTCGTCAGGACAGTTTAAGGTGACACCCCTAAACTACTCCAAAGGTGCCTGGCACCATGCTAGACTTGATGGCCTACAATTTAGACTCTTTTCCTTAGTCACTTAAATTTTTCTTTAGGGAAAGATTCTTCTAATGCAATTTTCCTCCCTGCTATAATCTGAATGTTGGGGTCCCCCCAAAATTCATATGTATAAATCTAACCCCCACTGCAATAGTATTAAGAGGTGAGGCCTCTAGAAGGTGATTAAGTCACAAGGGTTTCTCCCTTATGAACAGGATTAATGTCCTTATTAAAGAGGTTGAACGGAATTTCTTCACTCTTCCGCCATGTGAAAATACAGCAAGAGGTATCATCTTTGGAGCAGAGATCTAGCCCTCGTCAGATGCTGAATCTCCTCGTGCCTTGATCTTGGACTTCCAGCCTTCATAATTGCAAGCAGTAAACTTCCATTGCTTATAAATTACCCAGTCTAAGGTACTTGTTATAGCAGCCCAAACAGACTAAGACACTCCTTGTTTTCCTTGTTCAATCACTTTTGGGATTGTTAGCCCTTTAAGGAAGTGGCAGTTAGTTTCTCGCTTTTGTTTTGTTTTGTTTTTTTAACTCCTCGACATTTTCTGAGCTTACTACAACCAGCTTCTTCATTAGGCTCTTTCCACACCAGCTGCAGCTGGCACTAAATCGTTCTCTGAGGTGGACATTAGAAATCAGATGACATGTCTTTATTAGAGCTAAGAAATATATTTGAGTCAATCAAAATTAGGAGAATTTGATCAACTGAATTGTTTTAATTCTTGTAATTTTTAAACCACCCAAAGCAATCAGTCAATTCTCTGGCATCCTTTGGGTGCTCACTTTGTGCGTAGCACTGTGCTGTTATGATAATAAAACATTTACTTACCTGAATCCTTTATGCTCCTGTAATTTAACTGGGAACTTACGGATTATGTAGGAATTACTGAAAAGTAGAGCCATGCAAAATTTAAATATATATCGTTTCTTTCCCATCGGAGTAACAAAAGTTAAAAAGTGATAATATTAAATGTTGAAAGGGTTTGGAATAACGGGTTCTCTCAAACACTGTTGGTGGGAGTGCAAACAGAACTATCCTGAAGGGCATTTGGCAGGATCTATTCAAGTTTAAACTGTGCGCCATTATGACTCAGCGACTTCTGTCCTCAGTATCTACTTTAGAAAACCCCTGACCACTGCACAAAGAGCCTTGTTGAGGATGTTCCTTCTTCCCCTGTAATAGTGAAAAATGTAATCCACAGTCATTCATTGGCTATATAATTACTAAAATAAATTATATACCTATACTATGGAATTCTAGACAATTAAAAGTATGAAGTAGATTTACATAAATAGAAGCTTAATATATAATATAATAATGAATGGAAAAGCAAGTAGAGCATAAATGTGCACAAATGGCAGCTTTGATGTTGAAAAAACTATGTTACATACTGTGTTATTATGATGTTTTTGTACAAGAATACATACACACATATATTTGTGTGTGTGTAAACACAGAAAAGGGTCTGTTGGGATGTCTAACAAACAGATAACAGTGTTTATCTCTGGGGAAAAAGCAGAGGAGCAGAATCAGGGGTGGTCAAATGGTCTTACAACATTTCTACAGTTTTTCATTTATTACTTATGAAACAAAAATGATTTTTAAGAAATAGAGCTATGTCTTATTCTACCTTTTCTCATTAGTAATAGCTTTGCACCCATGCAGAATGTTTGCCTATTTATTTTTTAGTTATGATATCACATTTAATCATCAAATGAACCTTTGGGTTACTTACGTGACTCAACTCAGGCATGGTTAGACCTCATAGAGTAGAGGATTCCTGAGCAGTGTTTAAAAGGAAAGGCTGGGCATTATTGGCATGAAGGCTAATAGAAGAAATGAAATAAAACTCAGATTTGTTGGCTCATGCCAGCCCCATGCTCAGAGCTAAGGAAACACAGATAGAAAAAGACTCCTGAAACAATTCGTAGCTAAGAACATGGGGTTGGAATTTGATTTCCAATTCTACTTCGTCGTCACAACAGTCTTGCAGGTAGATGTTATGATACCTCATTTTTTTTTCAGAAGGGGAAACTGAGGTTTAGGCAGGTTAAGTAACTCGCCTGAGGTCCTGCAGCCGGTGCCAGGGCAAGGCTGCCACCCCTGGTCTGCCAGACTCGAAAACCTCTGCTTTCACGTGTCTTTGTGTTTGTTCACGTCATTTGAGAAAATCTGCAATGAATCATATTCTCCCATTTCAGGGCTGGGCAATAACTAGTGGATGTACGGTGTCATCAGAATAAACGAAAGGCTTTTGTTTGTTGCTTTAAGGATAATCCACAGCTCAAATGTCTTACTCCTGAAAGGCAGGAATTGATAGTAGGAGAATGTACTTTGTTTTGTGTGGAACAGAAACTATTTTAGATTAGAAAAATGTGTTCTCTTTGATTCTAACTAATGCCGTTTGCTTCTGTAACTGCACTTGCTTTTAGTCGTTAATCAAATATAGTTAATCAGAATGAAGAACAGGGCAGGAGTAACTCCATGACAGGCTGAACTTCCTAGAGTAGGCCTAAGTTTCAGTTTCCCCGAAACCGAAACGCAGACCAAAACTGGCGCAGGCGTGAAAATTGAAAATCTCGAGACTTGGAGCCAACCAATCAGGAGTCAAAACAATCCACCACTTTCAAAAGCACCAATGGACTAAGGGGGGAGGGGGGATGGTGTGCCCAGCGTGTCATGTGAAACCTGCATGTCGTGTGCAACCGGTGTGTCG
>CAUYSK010060091.1:0-32664 GCA_963575035.1 Avahi laniger
TGTAATCCTAGTACTCTGAGAGGCCGAGGCGGGTGGATCGCTCAAGGTCAGGAGTTCGAGACCAGCCTGAGCAAGAGCGAGACCCCGTCTCTACTAAAAAATAGAAAGAAATGATCTGGACAACTAAAAAATATATATATAGAGAAAAAATTAGCCAGGCATGGTGGCACATGTCTGTAGTCCCAGCTACTCGGGAGGCTGAGGCAGAAGGATCGCTTGAGCCCAAGAGTTTGAGGTTGCTGTGAGCTAGGCTGACGCCATGGCACTCACTCTAGCCAGGGCAACAAAGCGAGACTCTGTCTCAAAAAAAAAAAAAAGTGCTTAGAACAGTCCTGACACACAGCAAGTGCTAATTATTGGCTGATGTTATTTTCATTTTTATGCTGTTCCACCTTTCTAGGATGCCCTTCCTCACAACGTGGTGAAGTCCAACACTCCTCGAGGCTTTCCTGCCCCTCCGACTCACACAGGATTGTCACGTTCCTCAGTGTGTAGCTGAGATCAGGGCACACTCGGCACCTTAGAAGCTGTAGTCTCATCTATCACGTGCAGCAAAAGGACCTGATCAGGCCTTAACCTAATCAGTTACAATAAAATGGCTCTGTCACTAGCAATCCTAATGACTGACTGTAGTGACATGCCTGAGGGCTGCTGTGGGTGGCGAACAGGAGCACAGGCTCAAGAGAGACGCCAGGTTAGGATCCCAGCAACTTTATTAGGAAACCGTGTGACCCGGTCTCATGGTGCTGCTAGGGAGATACGCGTAGATAATCCGAGTGGGGCACTTCCCTGGTACCACGAAGGCCCGTCGTGCACATGGGCTGTGACTACTGCTCCAGAGAAGGGATCTGGACAGACTCTGTCCCATTCCACCTTAGGAACTGGGGAGCTGTGTACCCTCGGCAGGTACCAGCCCGCTAAGCATCGGTTTCCTCATGGCTTGCGCGGCGTTTATGCGAGTACCTAGCACGGAGCCTGGACGACCCTAGCTGCTGCAGAAATGTCACTTCCCTTCCTCCCTTCCCTGAGGAGAGGGACAAGGGCCAGGAGGACAGGGCCTTTGTGTGGCTCCTAAATTGCATGAGGCGGGTCGTCCAATTCAGCTGGACTGGAAGGAGCAAAGGAAGGAGAGAGGGAAAGAAATAAGAAAGAAAGACGGGCAGCAGAGCGAGAGAGACACTGGCAGAGGGCCCCGTGGGCAGACGCTGTCACCTGCTCAGGCCGTGCCAACAGGAGCTTCCAAGGTGGGAATACCATGTCTGTCCCTGGGTCTGCTTGGCCTGCCTCGCAGAGACACCACTGCAGAATTCACTTGACGGAAATCCACCTCCTTGAAATACTGGGGAGGGGTCCCACCGTCCTAACCCAGTTTCTGTTCTTGTCCACATTCCCTTGTATTGTGTAAGCACAATACACAAACAGCACTTAGACTTCAAGGGGAAAAATACGCCATTGTTTTGTCATTACAAAAGTAAAAATGCTCATTGTAAGAAATCCAAACAATAGAGACACGTATTAATAAAACTTAAAATCCCATTCAACATACCCCACTGCTATAAGTGACCTCCAAGGGTCAGCCACGTCCCTCCCAGCCCTTCGACATGATGTGCACAAACACGGCTGTTCTTTTTCACAAAGACGGAAACGCAGGTACGTATTGCCTCCCAGCTTCTTCTTTTGTTGTGTGGGATCAAGTTTATTTAATTGCACTTTTTCTCCAAACTGTGAATACCACCACAATGCATGCCGTTGCCACAAATGTCACAGAGTGACAGGGACCAAGAAAAGGCCACCCCTGTCTCCTCCCACCACCAGGAGATCCATGGAACCGTCCAGAACAGGCCGAAAAGAAACTTCCTCAGGCAGGGAAGGAAGGATGTATATCCCTCAAATGCAGAATTTTTACAGTTTAAATAGAAAAAGTCAAACAATAAAAAAGTGGGCAAAACCACTTGCTGCTTTCTTTCAGTATATACACCAAGCTTTCTTTAGGCCCATGAAAACGTAACCAACATAACCAACATACAGTCATGCATTGCTTAACGGCAAGGATACCTTCTGAGACCTGTCACCGTGCACATATCACAGGGCGCACTTGTACAAACCCACATGGCCTAGCCCATTGCTCCCAGGCTACAAACCTGCACAGCGTGCCCTGTACTGAACACTGTAGGCCATTGTAAGCAATGGTAAGTATTTGTGTGTCCAATCGCAGGAAAGGCACAGTAAAAATATGGTATAAAAGATAAAAAAGAGTTCACCTGTATAGGGCACTTGCCAGGAACGGAGCTTGCAGGACTGGAAGTTGCTCTGGGCCAGTCAGTGCGTGGAGTGAATGTGAAGCGCTAGGACATCACTGTACACTCCTGTAGGCTCGATAAACACTTTACACTTAGGCCGCACCAAATTTATTTAAAAACTTTTTTCTTCAATAATAAGTTAACTTTAGCTTCCTGCATTACTGTAACTTTTTTATTAATACTTTATAAACTTTTAAATTTTTTAGCATTTTGACTCTTGTAATAACACTTAGCTAAAAACCCAAACACGTTGTACAGCTGCACAAAAATATTTTCTTTCTTTACATCCTTGTTTTCTAGAAGCTTTTGTCTTTTTTTTTTGTTTTAACTTTTGAAACTTTTTTTTAAAAACTAAGACACACACACATTAGCCTAAGCCCACCCAGGGTCAGGAACACCAACATCACTGCCTGCCACCTCCGCATCTTGTCCCACTGGAAGGTCTTCGGGGCGGTAACACACAGGGAGCTGCCATCTATGATAACAACACCTTCTCCTGGATACCTCCCACAGGACCTGCCTGAGGCTGTGCTACAGTTAACTTTTTTAAGTAGAAGAAGTACACTCTAGATATAGTATAGTCAGTACATAAACCAGTAACACAGTCATTTATTATCGAGTATTATGTACTGTACAGAATTGTATGTGATATACTTTTATATGACTGCCAGCATAGATTTATATCTGCAGGTTTTTTTAAGGTTTATATCAGCATCACCACAAACACGTGAATAATGCATTGTGCTACGACATTTCGATGCCTGTGATATCACCAGGTGATAAGAATTACTCAACTCCATTATGATCTTAAGGGACCACTGTTATATATGCAGTTGGTCATTGACCAAAATGTCACTATGTATTTACGCTGGTGAAGGCTCAAAGGCTTCTTCTTCCATCTTGTGCACACAAACACACACTTTTCTTAAGCACAAAACGTGATCATACTTTACACACTACTGCACGGCTGCCTCTTTTTTAACCTACAACCCCACGAGTCACTGCACACAAATTCTATGAGCTCATTCTTAGTCCCACCGTATTCCCCAGCACGGATGCAACCGAATTTATCCACCCATACTCTCAAAGGCAGACACTGAGATTGTCACTATGGACAACACTGCAGCAAAAAAAATCTTTCTGTGGCTAGAATGTAAGAATAGAGTCCCGAAAGTGGGATCAGTGGGGCGAAGGGCATGCCCACTTCTGTTTGCACAGTTAGAGCTTGCAGAAAAATGGCATTTTGCTTCTGTTTTTTATTTGCATTTCCCCAACAACTGCGGAGCTTGAGTGCCTTTCTCATGTTTACTTTTCTGTTTGCTTCTCCTCTTCCGTGAAGTGGTTTTGCCCATTTTTCTATTGTTTGACTTTTCCAATTATTTTGTAGGGACTCTGCATATGAAAGATATGGATGCTTAATCTGCCATATCCGTAACATATTTCTTCCCATCTACTATTGTTTCTGTGTTTGTTTATGGAGTTTCTTAACATATAGGGAGACATTAAACACTGCGTATGGTCTGAGCTGTCCATCTTTTCCTATACGGTTCTGGGTTCCTGGCTTGTTTGAGGAGATCCTTCCTACCCCAAGATTATCCAGTCATACAAGAATTCTGCTAAATATTAATCTTACACTTTTACTATCTAATTTTTCACATTTAGGTCATTCGTCCAGATGGATGCAACTTGCTCTGTCGCTTATCACATACGTCCTTCCTCGTTAGTGTGTAGGATTATCTCACTTTTTCCAATGCTGCGTCGCACTCCGCTGAAAGATACCTATTTAATTTGGAGTATTTTTGGATAACGAAGTTGTTTGTAGCTTTAAACACTATTTAAGAACAATAGTTACCTATCATTGAGTCTGTCTTACCTACCCGGCACAGACCTAAACATGTTGTGCATATTGGCGCATTTAACCCTCACAGCAATCCTAGGGCGTATGTTCTATTATCTCTTTTTGTGAGTGAGGAAATACGTCTTGCGGAGATCACACAGCTAGGAAGCAAGTGGTGAGTGAAGCTAGGATTCTGAGCCAGTCCAGAGTAGGGCTCAGAGATCCCAAGCTCTTAACCACCCATGTACGCTCCCTCCAGTATTCACAAAGGTGACTGGGAATGTCCCGTACTTTCATTTCCATAAGGATGGAGACCAGGCAAATAAACACTTCTCAGGCTCCTCCTCTCCCCCCACCCTGTGCTAGCTGCCCTCCCTGGCTGTCTCCTGGAATTCTTACCAGAGCCCTGAGTGCTGGGGCCAGCCACTTTCCAGACAGGGGAACAGAAACTCATTGAGGTTAAGCCCCTCACCCAGGGTTTGTAGGTGACTGTGGTAGGTTCAAACCCAGTTCATGTGGCTCATGTGTTCCAGTTTTTTGCTTAGAAAGATACGTTCACTAGCTTTACAAATAATACATTGATGAACCCATAATCTTTTTTTCTCTTGCTGCTGCTGAACTATTTCCTTGGGACACATTCCCGGAGTGAGATTACGCAGTCAAAGGGTATGAATACTTCCATGGCTTTCCGTCCATGTAGCCGAACTGTTATTACAAAGGGCTGCGCCCTGTGCTTTGCCACCAGCACATGGGGAGTTTCGGGTCCTACAGATTGGAATATTCAAGGTGCGAAACCGAAGTGCAGGTTGGCACAGTTAACACTTTAAGCCCCAAGCAGGAGCATTCTAGAGAGACCTGGTGAACAAGCACCCAGCTCCCCCTGACATACAGTGGGTTGGGGGTTGGTGCTTCTGTTTTTTGTTTTGCAGAACTTTGCTTCTCTTGCCGAGTTGTTTAAAATGCGACTAGAATTGCATTAAGTATAGTTAGGCTTGTCTTTTCAGGAAAGGACAGATGGGGGGGACCCTTTTCTGATGCGGTGCCCCTTGGGGAGAGCGCCCCAGTCGCTTGGCAAGGAGGGGGCAGCCCGGGAGGGTCCGGCGGAGGTGAGGGCTCGGCCCCCCGCTGGCTCTCAGAGGCGGCCGATAAGGCGGGAGCGGCCCGGCGGGAAGGCGGGCAGGGGCCAGGCCCGGCGAGTGCAGATAACGCCCGGCGCTCGGCGGCCGAGACTCAGAGACGCCGCGGCCGCGGGAGATACAGGCTCGGCCCGGGCGCGGCTCCCGGGCGCCCGCAGCTGGCAGGCCCGGGGACGGCGGGGCGGCGGGGACCGCGGGGGCGCCCACGGCCCGGAGGGTGCAGGGACCGCGGGGGGCGCGCCGCCCCCCTCCTCAGCCGCCAGTAGGCCCCCAGCCGGGGTCCTGGCCTGGGCCCAGGGCTGCTCCGTGACCTCAGAGAACAGCCTTCCCCTGGACCTCAGTCCCCTCCTCCGCGAGGCGAGGGCGCTGAGGACTCCTCAGTAACCCCCAGCACGGGCGGGGACACGGCGCCGGGAATTGACTCTAGCTCCAGCTCCGGGGGCCTGATGGCGAGGTTGCCTCTTTCCACAGGTCGGGGGCGGAGCCCAAGTGGAAGGACTGGCCCGGGCCACCGGGCCACCTGGCCGCTGAGCGTCTGCACGGCCACACTCCACTCCTCTTCCCATACCCCACAAAGAGGGGCTTTTCCCCTTCAGAGGTTGACAAGGAAATCTCTAAGAGTGGCATTTGCATTCTGCCTTTTCAAATTCCTCAAATTCCCCACATAAAATTCAGTCGGCGGCCAGACGGCGCAGGGAGGGGAGGGCTGGGGACAGGAAGGCCCGCAGGAGGCCTCACAGGGGCATAGACTGGCCCCGCTCCCCCACACACAAACAGCTCCGGCGGGGGCCTCCCTTTAGTCACCCCGGTGTCTGCAACAGCCAGCCCAGCCCCCGCCTCCTCTGCCTGGCATCCCTGGTCCGGCCTGTCCCAGCGCGGAGCCCCCAGTACCTGCCCGGCCCCTGCACCCCCGTCTTGCAGCAGCTCAGCCACCTCCATGCCTCACGTACTCTGCTCCTTGACGGTCCCAAAGATTTGCTCTTTCTCCCCAGGGAGAGAGGGGTGCCTTCCCCACCCACCCCTGATAAAGACGTGACTTTTCATGGCTCCTTTCTAGAGGATTTTCCAGAATTTTTTATTTTATTAAGCTGCCCTGTGAACCATGCCCCAAGTGAGATTTGTCTCCTCTGTATACAGCCACCCCTGGCTGCGTGCCTACTGTGTGCCAGGCCCATACGCTATCAAACCCTGCCAACCCCAGGAGATAGGCACCATCACCCTCCTCGTACAGATGAGGAAACTGAGCTCAAAGAGATTCAGCAACTTGCTTGGGGTCACAAAGCCAGCAATTGGGTAGGCCTGGCTCCACATTCAGGCAGAATGTGAGTAAAAACAGCTGACTACGAGACCTGGGTTCTTCTAGGCATTCTGGCACTAGTGTGACTGCTCTTGGGCAAGTAGCTCCATCTCTCTGGGCTGTGTCCACTGTGAGAGAAATGGGGATGATGACAATGTCTCCTTCCCCAAGCAGTTGTCGGCTCACAGAGAGAGGGATGTGAGGCTGGGCCCAGAGGCCAGCCCCTCCTCCTGGGGGAAATTCTGGGTTACAGGGATGCCCCTTCTCCCCCAGGTTCCAAGCGCTGACTCGTGGACACTGAGTTATCTGTGCCCCCCACCACCCAGGCCTCTCCTTTCCTTCCGGTGCGTGGGCGACACCATCAGCCTCTGGGGCTCTCGGCTTGCACTCTCTGTGCACGGCCCCCATGTCCCCAGACCCTCTGCCCTGCTCCTTCTCTCCCCCCCACTCCAACCTGCTCCAGGAAAAGCCACTCAGTTCCTGCTGAATATGAATGAATTCAAGTTGCCAGCATGGTCTTCTGAAAATACGCATGTCATCAATCTGGGGTTCTGGACAGTTACTAATTTGGGGTTATAGGCCCCTCCTTCTCCCCGAAGGAAAACTGGTCATGCCCAGTGTATCTGGAATTCAAGATTTTTATATTTTTATTGGTTTCCCCCCCTGCCCCCCACATCCTGGCTGGGGGAGAGGGGTTTATGTGATCCCACTAATTAACAGAGAACAGAAGCCTTTTTATTTCATAAATAAAAGCATAGATACACTGAATAGAAATGCAGCATGTTCCCTGGAGAGTGTTTAAACTTTTAAAAATACTCCCCCCAGGGTCTGGGCAGGTAAGCCCTAAGGGCTTTTCCATGGGAGAGCTTGTGCAGGGGGGCGGTGGCTGCCCCTCAGGAGCAGGGCGGTTCCTCGGGCTCTGCGCTGGGCCTTCTCGCAGCGCGGCAGTGCAGCTCACAGCGGCCACTCTGCGCCCAGTCCAGCCCCAGCTGCCCCAGCCCCCCCCGCATGGGCGTCTGGGCAGAGGTGAGAGAAGTGTTAAGGACAGCTGCCCCCAGGGTTAGTGGATCCGGGTTCTGGCACGGTCGGGTGAGGCAGTGACAGAGACCTTGGGCAAATCACTGGCCCCGTCTGAACCTCGCCTTCCTGCGTCCGCGGAGCCGGAGGTGCAGGTGGAACGAGCGCTGAGGTCTCCCGCTCTAGGTCCTGCGCTGCTCCTCCCGGGCTGTGCTGGGAGCAGAGGGCACTCAGGGTTTACTGCGGTGGCCAGACTTCAGCCTGCGGGCTTAATGCCTCAGATCCCGTTGGGATGTGGGCAGCTTTTCATCCTCGCAACACCAGACAGCCCTTCCCTTTATACCAGTTTCACAGACGGGGAAACTGAGGCTCAGTGTTTGACCTGATACCCAGACCCCGTGAAGAAAGCCAGGCATAAATGACTCACACCTTTCCACAAACGTGGAAACTGAGATCCTGGGAAATCTAGCAACTCTGTCACTGTCCCAGGTGGGAGCCGAGCAAGAATCTTACACAGGACCTTGCTCGACCAGGGTAACGACAAGCGCAAAATGTGGGCCACACAACCATGGCAGGTCACTGCCTCTCCTGGGCTCAGATTCCCTGCTGTGATCTGAGGGATGGTGGTGTGGACACGCTCACAGGAGAGCGGTGGCTCCGAACAGACATGGGACCAAGACCGCGACGGCCTCCTGAGAGCGCAGCGGCCTGCCTGGGGCCATCTGGTGGCCGGGCCCCATCACTGCAGGAGCTTCAGAGGCCTGGAGGCCCAGGGCCTTCTGGTCAGATTTCCTGGAGTTTCCAGAAACAATCTGCAAGAGTTTAAAGCTGGGATCCTGAGGCAGCGGAAGGATTCAGAGGAAGCTGGTTTGGCTGCTGGAGCAGCTTCCACTCCAGCCCTGACTCGGGAAGGGCTCCGTCCCACCTGGTCTCTGGGGGACCTCAAGTGCTGGGCTGCAATAGAAGCATCTTGCATCCCACCCCAGAGACCCCCGTGCCCACACCATGATGGGGAGAGTGAGGCCCTGGGAAGGCCAGCCCAGCCGTTGAGTGAGAGCACACACAATGAACGGGGAAGAGGACAGGCCCCAGGATTAACTCAGGGCTTACTGTATACTTTAAAGCCTAGCATCCCAGCCTACCTGCTGCATGACCTTGTGCAAATTGCCCACCATCTCTGAGCCTCAATCTCTTTATTTGGAGGACCATTGTGAGGATCACATGACATATGTGCGCACGTTGCTTTGTGCAGGATAACGAGCTGTGCTTGTCATTATGATGACAGTAGAGGCTCTGCACTGCTGCCCCGCCTCATCCTCACCACGCTGAGGGGTCCTGGGCAAGCAGAGGTGCCCCTGCCCTGCAGCCAGCGTCACCCAGGTCCCCATGGCTCCTCAGGGCCCCGCCTCAGCCTCCCTCTCCCCCAGTCCCCCACGACACCCCTGCTCAGGTCCCAGCCAGGCTGTGGCGCGAGGCTGAGGTGGGGTTTATTTATAAGTTCCCGCTGATTATGAATCACTGGAGGAACTGCTCACAGACTGGAGACAAAAGTCTGGGGCTGCCTGGCTGGGAGGAAACACTCTTTAGATTCGACTTTCCCCTTGGCACAGGCCTCCCCACGCCTAGCCTGCCCCGGCTCTGCCAGCCCCTTCTGTTCTCAGAGGCAGAAGCACACGGGCCGCCAAGTTCTGTCGGCCTGTCCGCCTTGCTGTGTAAACAGGACCCGGGGCTGGCGGCCCGGCCCCGCACTGGAAATGAGCCTGCCTTCCGCAGCCCAGCCACTCCCTCTTCACATCCGGAGACTCCTCAGAGTTCGAATGAGGGCTGGGTGGGCAGGAGGGGAGGAGAAGCTGGGGCCTTGCCCTGCTGTGGTCTTCATCAGCCTTGATGGAGGATAAATGGACAAATGCAAGGAGCAGAGGACTCCTAAGCAGCCATCAAAACCCAGTATAAATGATCCTTCCTCTGGGAAACCACCCCACTGTTCTGGATCTGCCCACTATTGCAGTTTGTAATTTTCTTACATTTAATCAACATGTAATGAGCACCTGCTGTGTACCAGACTCCACACAAGCTGCCCGTGAGGCAGGGGGGCACAGAGATATCTTATTAATACATTATCATTAATTCTTTTTATTCAACTGTGAAACTCTTAAGGGCAAAGTTCATGTCTGATTCAGGATTTGCCTGACGATACAAAGTGTCTAATATGTTGCCTGCAGATAATAGACGCTCAAAACGTTTCTGTTGCATAGACCTAGATTAAACTGGGCAGGCAAACTAGGAAGAGCCCAGATCTTAGTCCCACTTCCCTTTCTGAGTCTCTGTTCCGAACCTGCCTTGTCATTCTTAGGCCTAAGGGTCATATCCCCTCTTGGAACAAAGTGGTTGCTTTCTATGAAGACCTGAAGCAAGGTTTCCATCTGGGTAACTAATAATACAGGCGATTTGATTTTAGGAGGTACTAGAACCCTCCCCCCAACGTTACCCTGAAATGTCTTCCCTCTGCTCTGAGAAGTCACCAGCATTGAGACACCCTTCTAGGTTGAGCACTGCCTTCTCTATAGGGTCATCCATCTGACCATGAATCTCTTCTCTGGTGGGTGGCACCTCCAGGTGATTGAAGAGAGTTCATTCTGGGAGGTTGGCATTATATCCCCATTTTACAGATGAAAAAACTGTGGCTCAGAGAAGTGACTCACTTGATCAGGACCACACAGCTGGTATAAGGGAGTGTCCAGTTTTGAGCTCAGCTCTCTGAGGCCCATACTCAGGATTTTCACACATAGTCGAATTGCCTCCCCTTATCTGATGCCATCTTCAAGCAGGAAGAAAAGAAGGAAAGCAACATACCCCTCAGAGGGAGGGTAGAGCGGAAGTCAAGCCCAGAACTTGCGGGGCCAGCCACTCCAAGCTGTGCCCGCTGCAATCTTCCCATCACTCCATTTATTAATATCTCCATTTAACAGAGGGCAAAAATGCAGCTCAGAGAGATTGCAATGGGCTCAAGGTCACCAAGCTAGCAATCGAAGCCAAGACCCTCAGCAGGCCCCCAGATCTATCCGGGCAGCCTAGGGTTGGGGGTCCCTTGGTTTGGTGCAGGAAGCTCATGGAAAAGCCAGTCTGATGCCAGGGATGCCTGGGCAGAATGGTAGATGCCTCAAAGCTGTCAACCCAGACAAGGTCTCAGCCTGGTGGAGCCGGGACGCCTGTGTGGACGTGCACCCACACATACCAGCACTACAATGGAGCTGCCCTTGGAGAACAAATGCATTGATTTCAATAGGGTATCTTCAGAAACTTTTAAAAATTCCAATCCCCAGTGGAGAACCGCTGCCTGGATAAATCATTACCTCTCATGCAGAAATGAGCAGAGCCCACGGGTCTGGAAGACTCTGGCCCCCACATCTGGGGGAACTGTGCGACTCAGGAGTGGCCATGGAGGCCTTCGGGTGCCTGTCTGTCTATACAGGGGGCGTCACCATGCTGACCATTGAAGGCTGGACAGGGGAGAGGTGTGAGAATTGCAGCCAGAAGGGCAGATGTGCCGCAGGAGTCTCTTACAACGGAGGGCACCTAAGGGGGCAAACATCTGAAGGGCTTTTCATTCCAGTGACTTCTATTTCACCTGCATCAAGGCTTTTGCAAAAGCTCTGCACAGCTGTAAAAAGCAAGGTGGTCTCCTCTTGTCTGACAGGAAGCCTCCCTAGAGGAGTTGGGGTTACCAGCAGAAGCTTAAATCCCACCCACTTAGCTACTTACCGTCCAAGGGTCAGTTTCCTCATCTGCTCGTCAGCAAAGGGGGATAATGTTAGCAATTGATCAAGCTGTCTGGGGGTGAAATGAGTTAAGACATGAGCTATCTTAATAAAGCAAAGCGTAAGCAAAGAGACAATCATTACGGTGGCCTGCACTGGCCTGGTCATTTCACACGGGCGGTTCTCCTCACCCCCAAGATTCTGAAGTATCTGAGAGAAGAGAGCAAGGGCAAGAGGAGTGCACTCGGCCATAAAAAGAAATGAATGAATGTCTTTGCAGCAACTTGGATGGAAGTGGAGACCATTGTCCTCAGTGAAGCATGGAACGCATGCCATGTCTTGTCCTCCGCCTGCGCTATCCTCTCTTCTCACTCCTCCCATCCGCCCCTGCTCACGGTGCCTGCCGAGTGGCGTGCACTCTATCCATTCTCACTGATGACCAAAGTGATTGGGTCCTGGGGCAGGGGAATGGACAGAGTGACTTTCTCAGGTCCCATCTGGCCAGAGAATTATGGGAGAAGAAACTCCCTGAATGAGGCTCAGAGGGGCCGGGCGACTTGCCCAAAACCCGCAGACTAGTAAGTAGTTTCCAACCAAGGATTCAAACCGAGGTCAGGGGCTCAGTGCTGCTGGTTACACTGTGTAAGGCCTTGGTGTCCAGGAAAGACTGGGATGTAAATCCTGGCCCAGACTCTTCGGAGCCACGTGACCTGGAGCCAGCTCACTCACCTGAGACTCAGTGTCCATCTCTGCAAACGAGGATGACACACCATTAATCAGGGGGAAACTAAGGAGACACCAGGCGCAGACCCTCAGCGCCGCACTTGGCAGGAGTGGCCTGAATCCATGCTCCTGGGCTGTCCCAAGCCCAGGGGTCCCCTCCCTCTAGGGATTCTGTATCAGTGGGGACCTTAGTGCCCCAGCTAAAACAGCAGGCAAGGAGATTTGCACCTGCTCCCCGTGCAGGGGGCCGGCTGGACAATGAAGCCATTAGCTGCTGAGCCCCGAAGTTTCTGGGCGCTGGTGGCTGGCATGGCGCCCGCACAGAGTGGGCGCTCGGTAAACACTGCCGAATGAATGGATGTTGTTTGGATGCCGAAAGATCCGCACTGCCGCCGTTTGCCGTTCCAGGGGACAATGGGATGGCCTATTTGGAATGGGGGGCTGTCCCAGAATGTCTGAGGGGTGAGGTCACCGGGCTCGTGTGCACTGCCTACAGGAAGCACGCTAGCTCAAGAACGCCTGATACCAGCCAGCAGACATTTCCTGGCTGGCAGCAGTTCCTTACCTCCTCCTTTTCCTCCTCCTCCCCTCAGGCCCTAGCCCTGGCTGGCTTCTCTCCTTGCCTCAGGTCCCACCCTGGGATCGGAACACCTATGGGTTGGCCTGGAGGTCCTCATCTCCCAAGGATCCAGGACCACTTTGTCCACAGCAGGGTCAGGGGAGACGAAGCTGCCGTCCTCTCCAAAGTCCACCTCCTCCCTTAGGGGTCCCTGGAACCCCACTGGGAGGGGCTTCCCCGTTTGGCCCCTGCCCCATTATTCTGGCCTGGCCTAAGCCTGGTCCCGGGGTCAGATCAACCCCACCTGGAAAGGGATGAAGTATCATTCCTCATAGGAACACACTCTGGCACTTCAAGAGCTGCCAAACCACCTCGATGACCCGTGGGTCACCCCATGAGACGAGGGGACCACGTACAAATGATGCACATCTGCTCCAGAAGCAAAGCACTCGCAGCAGCCCCCGGGTGACCGACAGAGGGTGAAACTGAGGCCAGAGAGGTTAAGCAGTTTCCCAGGATTGCACAGAAGTCTAGACTGGGGCTCCTGCTCCAGCCACAGGCTTCAGTCCACTCTCCTCCGGGTCTCCGAAAAATGAGCAGAAAGGGCTGCCAAGCCCTCTGCCCTTCCGGCCTTCTGACGGGAAGCACATCTTCACCCCCCGACACACCCGCCCTGCACCCCTGCTGCGGACCACCCACGCCCCTCAACCCTTCTCTCCTGCGCTTTTCCCGCCTCGGTGACGGAGACTCGGGATTTAGCTCTGGAGTATTAATAATCCCTCATTTGCATGTATCAGTACAGTATTAAAAATCACTTTCACACACAATATTTTAATTCCCTACACCCCTCTTTTACAGACGAGGAAACAGGCCCAGGGGGCTACGGGACTTGCCCCTGCAGCTGGCCAGTGGCAGAGCTGGGATTTGAACTCATGCCTGCGCAGGACTATGTCTAACTCATTTCCCCACCCCCTTGGCGTGGGCACAGGGCCAGCACAGATCCGATGCTCGGTAACCTGTGCGGGCGTGAGTTAGCCCTCTGAGGTCTGATGTGTCATTTAAACGGGGGTCTTCTGGAGACAAGGCCCTTCCCAGGGAATGAGTTGGACCTGCAGATCCACAGCAGGACCAAGCCAGGAAGGACTTCTGCCTTCCCGTGCACCCTGGTGGCCACCAGAGCTGGGGACCTCAGTTTCCCCAACTATAAAATGGGAATAACAATCACACCCACATCTTAGGAATAGTGTGGCCCGGGGCCCCAGTGGGGCCACATTGCTCTCCCTCCACTGGCGCAAGGAAGCAGGGACCTGCCAGGCTCCGAGATTTAAGAGTAAGAGCTGGCCCTGAGCCTCCGAGAGCCGCCTGCCCGCCTAGCTTCAGGTACCATGGGGACTCTCGCTCACATCAAAGGCGAGCCACTCGCCCTGCCCCGCCAACCCAAACCTGGCTGCCTAGAGGGGCGGTAGCCAAGTAAAATGCGGGGCCTGCCAGAGGTATTTGCTCTCCAGGGCTCAATGATGGCAGGGTAATGCCCAAAGTGGCCAGCAGAGTCAAAGGGGGCCCTGTTCCCTGAAGCCAGGGCTCCCCACAGCCTGAACTCAGCCTGACCAACAGCCACGGCTCTGGGCCTGACCGCCACGCCTCACGCTGTCAACCTCATTTCATCCTTACGACAACTCTGCCAAGGTGGTTCAACCATTTGATCAAACAGACAAGCAAACCGAGGTGCAGGGAGATGAAATGACTCATCTAAGCTTTCACAGCCAGTGAGGGCCAGAGCAGGTCTGTCGAACCCCGCCAAGCACAGCAAACAACCCAAGCCCCCGGTTCTGGCCACAACCTATGTCATCATAAGCCCCAACAGGGCTGAATCGGGTCGGCGTGAGCACCCACGCTGCGCCCGGCCGGCCGCTTTGCTAGAATGTTACGTAGATAACCCAGAGAAGGAGGCATCACTGGCTCCATCACATAGACGGGGAAATGGAATCGCACCCAAGGTCCCCCGCAAACGGCCACAGGCCCAGGCACTCTTTGGTAGCTGAGAGGGACCCCTTCACCCCCTTCTCCTTCCATGTTAGAAAGAAAACAAAAGTGCCATCTTCTTGATTCCCAAATGTCACTCATGGTGCAGCCTGTACTGTGAAGGCAGCTGCGTCAGAGCCACCAGCCTCCTGGGGTCTGAGACGGAATGACCTGGTCCTGTCCCTTCTCCTTGGCCAGGTCATAAGGACACAGCTCAGTGAGTGATCGAAGGTGAGTGTAGCAGCGCAGCCTCCACAGCCTGCCTTTCAGGATGAGAACATTCTCCTGAGCAGCACAGGAAGCTTCAGGGAAGCCGGGCTGGGCCGCTCTGCCTGGGAAGGACGTCCCCGAGCATCGTGGCCCTGCCGCAGGTGGGCACCTGAGTGAGTCTTGTTGACAAGACTGACACATGGGAGTCGCCTGGGGATCTCGATAAACAACTGATGCCGGTGTCGGAGGTCTGAGGTGGGGGCTGAGAGCCTGCACCTCTGCGGCATTGCTGGTGACGCCGGCGTGGCCAGCCTGCCTTCTCAAAGTGAGGTCCCGCACACGCCGCAGCCGCCCTGGAGCCTGCTGGACGTGCAGACCTCAGGCTCCTCCCCAGACACGTCAGCATCAGGGCCAGCGGGGAACGTGAAAAGTGACTGAGGCCCCATCCCCAGAGCTTCTAATTTAATTGTCCCAGAGCGGGGCTCAGGCAGCGGCATTTTGACGGCTCCCCAGGGCACCTCTGCGGCACGGAGAAGGTTGGGAAGCTCAGCTGTGGCATCACAAGTCCCCCGAGCTGGCAAGGACCTGCCACTTTGCCTAGTTTTACGTCCTCCTCTGATAGAGAAATAGGCCTGAGCGTGGCACCCACCTGTCTGAGGTTATACCATGTACGAATAGACCCATCACGTGATAAAACAGAAAGTGACTTTGGAGTTAGTTCCCTTGATTCAGCCTCAGTTTGCATTTAGGAGAACTGAAGTCAAGGGAAGAGAGGAAAACTGAAGTCCCTCACTTTGAGAGGGAAGAAAACTGAAGTCAGGGGCGCTGAGTCTGGGACCTCCTCCAATCACCACGCTGTCTCTGGGCTGCACCTCTCCCTCCAGGTAGCAGATTCCAGAACTGGCGAAGGACAGGCCCTCTGCATCTCGCTCTTCAGCTGCGAACGGCAGAAACCTCTCTCCCCTGAATCTCACCATGTAGATTAAGGACCTTCCCAGGCACTATAATTATAGTCCAGAAAGGGAATTTTGGTAACTTACTATGTAGATTTTAGAAATGAAAAAATAAACAGCAAAGACAAACATTTCCAGTAATATAGGGGAAAGATTCATTTGATGCCCTTCATGTGTAAAGTACTTTTGTAATCAATAACACACAACTCCAGAGTAGGCAACAAAGATCGGAAAAAGTACAAAGGTCCGCAAATACCGGAGGTGTCCGACTTCACGTCCATGTGAAGAAATGCAAATTAAGACGCCAGGGTGCAAACCTCACTTATCAGATAATGAAGATTGAAAAGGTGGCCTGCTCATGCTGTGGGGAAACAAGCAATTGCAGAGTTCGTGAACACGTAAGGGCACAGAACTCAGGGCCAGAGGAAGGGCAATGGCGGTAGGTTTAGTATTTAACGGCTCAGCATGTGTCGGAGCTGGCTGACAGCCCCACTGGGCCAACTCCCTGCCTCCCCAGGGCCCAGGGCAGTGTGGACCCAGGTCCAACGGGTGGGGCAGGGCCTCAGCTAGAGACAAACATCTCTCCCCCAGAGCTTCAACCAGCGGTCCTGCTCAGACCCAGACTGGGACAGTGACCGCAGGAAGTCTCAGCATCCGCCAAGCTTGCAGACCGAGGGGGAGCGTGTGCCGCCCGCCACTCCTCTTCTGCAGGTGAAGGCCCCGCGGTAGGAGGGGCTGGGGATGGGAGGGGCAACCCTTCCTTCCGGGGGTGGCAGCAGAACATCGCCCCGGCCTCAGCCGCCAGGGTCTGTGTCTGGGTCCCACCTGCCATCCTCCCACGCCACGAGGCCCTTCTTGGTCCCTTTCAGACCTCCGGGGCTTCCTGTCCCTCCTCCCCCATCAAATCCTGCTCAGGACAGCGTGGGGCATGCTTCCCAAGGACACACTGGGCGTCAGAGCTGCCTGGACACCTCCCAGGCCAATCCCCTCATTTCATAGCTGGGAAAGCAGGCCCAGAGAGGAGAAAAGACTTGCCCAAGGTCACCCAGAAAGTTGATGGCAGAATCAAAACTGGGCCTTTGAGTGAGAGAATGTCACAGCCCCTCCCCACCCATTCCGCATGCTTCACTGGGCATGCCTGTGGGCCCCTTCCCCAATTCCCCATTTGTTAGTCAACAAATATGTGTTGAACACCTACTATGTGCGAGGCTCTGTTCTAGGCTCCGAGGAGACAGCAGTGAGCAAAACAGACACAACCCCTTCCCTCCTGGAATCAGCATCCTAGCTTGATGGCACCACTTACCTATCACGTTTTAGGGGGAGCCAGGTGCTGTCCTGCCACAGCTGGGAAGGCGTGGTCTGTGTCTCTGCCCTGCAGGACAGAGGGTCATGTCCCTGGAGGGGGGCCATTAGCCAGGAACGGCCAGCAGGGGCTCGCAGCGTCCAGCTTTGTGTGAGAATCACCTCCTCTGAGCCACCCTGTGCAGTAGATCCCTGTACCCCCACTTGACACTCTAGGAAACAAGGCCCGGGCAGGGGGCACGGGCTGGGGGGGTACATCAGGAAGTAAGCAGCAGGGCAGGGCTGTCTCCTGCCCTCAGACTCGGTAAGGGGTCCCCGACAGCACGCAGGCAGTGGGGCAGGGCGAATAGGGTGCATTTTCTGAGAGGCTCCCACTTTTGGAGAGGAGAAAGGGGGTCTCTGTCAGCTCAGAGAGGTCTGAGTCGCCCACCCTGCCTGGAGATGCCACAGTGCCCGGCCAGCCACGGTGCAGGAGGTAGCTCCCCTGTCCTGGGGCTGTGCTACCCAGAGAAGGGTTCCGGCCTTTTCTGTGATATTTAATAAAAACCATGGGCCCCCTCCCTAGAAATGTTCTATTTGTCCCCCTCACACATTGTGCACACAAATTCCCCGAACCCCTCCTCGCACCGCTCCGGGCAGGAGTAGAGCTTTTGGGAGGTGCTCTCCTAACGGGGGAAGGAGTCGTACTGTGGAGTTGGAAGTTCAGCACACCAACCCCACCCCGGCCCGCCTGAGATCACAGCTGAGGCGTCTGCAGCTGCGTCCTGGCTACGCTGCTGCCCAGCTGGCGGTGTCAGTGCCCCCGGGGGCAGCTCACCCAAGTGTCCCAGGAAACACTATACCAGTCCCACGCTGGAGTTTAACTCGATGCCAACATTTGGATGAGAAAAGTTGTTTGAAACACTGCTTTTAAGTTACAACTGTCACGGATGGGTGTTACTTGGGGCAAACTCTGCCCCAAGTTTTAGGATAAAGCCTGGAGGGGGAGGAGCAGGAAGGGCTGAAGCTGGTCTCACCGCGGAGTGTCGTCCCCCACAAACCAAGTCCCCGGTCTGCCCGGCATTCTGCCCCAAGCACAGAACACAGAGACAGAGGGCCCTTGACCCTGTCCCCGCCTCCCAGGCCAGCCAGGCTAGGCCGACTGATGGTGTCAGAGCAGTGTGTGAAAAAGACGGCCACCTGGACCCTCAGAACACGTCCCCCACCCACCGGCAGAGCAGCCAGGGTCCAGGGTGGGTGCTCTGCCCACACTGGTGGTCTGTCCCCAGGAGTCCTGAGGAACCCCCCATCTCCCGCACTGTCCCCTCCGTCCCCTGGGCTGCAGGGAAGGGAGGCAATGGAAATCATCGATGAGAAATCGCAGACATCCTGGAAGCTGCTGAGCCTGGCGGCTCCAAGCGGAGCTGCACCCGAGAACCTCAGAGGACAGCAGGGCCTGAGGGCGGCTGGGGGCGTGTCTACACAGACCAGGCCGTGAGCACCGCAGAACTGTGCGGGTCCCAGCAAGGCCCTCGGGGGTGGCACTACAGTCAGGACAGAGCCCCCAGGTCTGACTGAGACCACCCCGTGGGGCGAAGGGGGAGAACTCAAACTGCCTGGGGCTGAGTTTGCACGACTTCTGTCTCCGCTTCCCCTCCTCAAAGATGGCTTGAAAGCGCCAGTGCGTGGAATGGTGGAAAAATCACGCTCGTTTCTCACTCACCTGAGTCACTGGCTGAGACTTAGTCCTGCTACGTTGCCTGGCTCAGGTCCGGAAATCCTCCCTCCTTGGGTCCAGCTCTGCTGAACAAGGTCGGGGAGGGAGGGGAGAGAAGGTGAGGGAAGGATGAGCCCCCACCAGGAGAGCGACGAGCGTCGCCATCGCAGGGCTGGAATGCTGGCCCTGCCACTCACCCGCCACCAGCCTCTGCCAAGCTCACGAAACCTCTGAACCTTGCTGTTCCCATCTGCAAAATGGGGACAACAAGCCCCAGCTGAGAGAGTCGCGGCTGAGCTAGCTCAAAAACAGCCTCCCGAGCTCGCTGACCCTGGGTCAGTGTTCTGTCCCCCTCCATCAGGTGCCTCAGTTTGCCCATCTGTACCACGAGAGCCTGCACTGGCTGGTCACCCAGGCGACCTTCTGGCCACATGGTCAGTTGGCCAGGCTGGCCCTCTGTTCCCAACACAGGGTCCCATCATGAAACAGCGACTTCCGCCAGGAGCACAAGTCTGGCTTTCAAGAGGGAGGGCCCAGCTCGGCCCTGATTAAATCCTGCTGAAAGCTCTGGCTGGCCCTGGCCGGGCCCAGCACCCGCCGCGCACCTGCCAGGAATGAATGACCCTTTATGCCAGGCCCATCCTGCAGACCCCAGCTGTCAGCTCTGTGCCCCAGGCAGCCCCCTGTGGCACCCTCAGTCTGGGAGTCCCCGTCACACACCCACACACATTTTGTGAGTGACTCTGAGGGGAAGGGGCTAGTATTTGAAGCCACAGACAGGTGAGCCGGGCTGCCTGTCCCGTCACGTCATGCAGGTGGCGGAGGAGCCGCCCGCAGGTGAAGTCAGGCGTCCAGGTGGATGCAATCCAGCCTCTGCAGCCCGGTCCCCAGGACTCCCCCCGCAGCCATGCAGAGCCTGGGCGTTCCAGGCAGAAACAGGCTCTTTCACTTGAGGTCCCGTCTCATTCGTCCTGGGGCAAGGAGAGGGCGGGGGTGGGGCAGAGAGAAGGATGGAAGGAGGTGCTGAAAGAAGACAGGACATCAAGGTCCCCCCTCTAGAAACCCTCCCTGCTGCCGTAACTCCACAGGCTCCAGAGCCGCGGCTCACCTGCTCACAGCTGACACGGACAGGAGCCACTCCCCTGCCGCAGCGAGCACACACGCGTGCCAGGCGCGGCCACCTGGGGACTCATGCTGAAGCCTCTCATTTTTGGCCCTTACACAGAAAGCGCTGCCCATTACAAGACTTGGTTTCTTCCCTGTATGCCAGGACTCTGAGATATCCTAACAGGTGTAACCCCCTGGCGAAGACACCCCTCCCCTCTTCCCTGGGAAATCAAAGCAGAAAGAAAAGAAAACCCACAAGTTGAATACCCTGCAGGGCCTTCTACTACACTTGCCTTGTAGCTAATTATGCGGTTTTTAGGGTGAAGGGTCGGGGGTCAGGGTAGGTTAGACCTGAGTTGTCCAACGCAGGGGCCACCTGCTGCGTGTGGCTACAGAGAACCTGACCTGGCCAATCGGAACGGGGATGTGCTATAATGTGAATCACACACCAGATCCCAAAGACTTAGTAGAAAAAAATGTAAAATGTCTCATTAATGACTTTTATATCGATTCTATGTTAAAATAACATTTTGGATATAATGGATTACACAAAGCATATTATTAAAAATTAATTCTACCTGTTTTACTTTTTAAACGTGGCTACTAAAACGAAATTACACGTGTGGCTCACAGTACATTTCTATTGGACGGCGTTGGGTTAGAGTTTTCCTTCCCCACCGGCTCACTGAGGGCAGCAACGGGCTGCGGGGTGGGAACAGCCAGAGCCAGACCGTGCAAGGCCGGGACCGGCAGGCTGGGGGTCCGGGGCGATGGGGAGCCACTGAATCCGCGAGGTGGTTCTCACACGGCAGATACGTGTGCTCAGATACACTGCCATGGCCGCGCCGCCCACGGGAGAGAGGAGCAGGAGATGTCAGAAAGCGGAGGATTTCTCAGGTGGGAGGAGGAGACGGGAATTCCAGGTAGAGGAGCGAACTGACCAAGGGTCAGAGGCAGCAGGTGGGCATGTTTGGGGCAGGACTGGGGGGCGGTGACCAGAGGGAAGGAAACAGAGAAGAGAGGCTGACAGAGTAGAGAAAGAAAAGAAGGTTGGGGCTAGGCACAGTGGCTCACACCTGAAATCCTAGCACTCTGGGAGGCCAAGGTGGGAGGATTGCTTGAGCCTAGGAGTTCGAGACCAGCCTGAGCAAGAACAAGACCCCGTCTCTACAAAAAATAGAAAAAACGAGCCAGACTTGGTGGCTGACACACGCCTGTAGTCCCAGGTACTCAGGAGGCTGAGGCAGGAGGAGCACTTGAGCCCAGGAGTTGGAAGCTGCAGTGAGCTATGATGACGCCACTGCATTCCAGCCTGGGCGACAGAGCACGACTCTGTCCCAAAAACAGCAACGACGAGGAAAGAAGGTTGGGAAGAGAAGATCAGCCAATACTACAGAGCAGAGAGGAGATAAGAGCAGTTACTTTGCAAGGACGTGGTCAGTACAACTCTCATTGGAGCCGTCCACACTCAGACTTTCAAGGAGAATCTCCCAACCCTCTTCCTCCCACAGGACGAAAGGGACCAGGTACACCTCTCCCACAGCGGCCCCAGCCGGGCCCACACCCGCCCCCCTCAGCCCGGCGCCCCGACACCACCTGGGCTGTCTGTGCAGGGACTGGCCCCAAGCAGGCTTGAACTGGTGAAGAAGAATGGGAAGCGGGCAGCCTTGGGGGCCAACTTGTGCCCCCCACTTCCTGCCCTGAGGCCACCCGGTTCCTGGCCCAGCTTGGGAGAGTGAGGCCATTGAGAAGGGCTGATTCTCATTTAGAAGGAGCCGGATCTTCAAAGAGCTTGGACTTATCAGGGAACAGCGCCCAGGCGCCCACCCCTTCCTCCTTTAATCTGGAGACAAGTGTGCGGACGGTGAGGACAGGAGTTAGCATCCCGGCCACCGGCCTCCCGAGGCGAAAACCCAGACCGACGAAGGTGTTGGTGCCAGAGGTGTCCTTTCTGGCCACCAGAGGATTTGCAGGGGCTCAGGGGTGTCAACACACCATGGCTCGGGGGCCACACTGTCTGTTTTTGTACAGCCTGTGAGCTAAGAAGAGTTTTATATGTTTTAATGGACAGAAAAAAATAAAAAGATGAGTAATATTTCATGACACATAAAAATTACATCAAATTCAAATTTCAGCGTCCCTACGTGAAGTTTTATTGGAACAGGCAGGCTCACTCGTTTACAGATTGTCCTACTTTCAAAACAGCAGAGTTGAGTTATTATGACGGAGGCCATATAGCCCACAGAGCCTAAAACAGTTGCTGTCTGGCCCTTTGTAGAAAACATTTGCCAATCTACAAGTTGCGGATTGTGAGGACCTACCTTAAATGTGGGTCCTGGGTTCTGGGTTCTGGTCAGACAGCCCCAGTTTGGAATCCAGCCCACCATCTCCCACCTGTGTAACTTCAGAGATGATCATGGGTTGTTGAGAGGTTGCAGTGAGGTAATGCAGGTGTGAGCTTAGCAAATGTTGGCAGTTGTGATTATTACAGTCACTGTTCCTGTGAAGTGGAACAGTCTGAAGACCCTCAAATCCCCATCACCGGCCCACACGATGAGCTCCGTCAGCTATACCACACGTGGCCTGGCCACGACTGGCCTCATGCTCTGCACCCCCAACTCTGCTTCTCCCCCCGAGTCCCCATCTTGGCTGGTGATATCAGGGAGTCATGGCGACAATCATCAAGTGCCCCTCACTCTGATCCCAAACACCAGCGAGTCTGGGGCAGGCAGGCAGGGCTTAGCGGCCTAAGGTTAGGGTTAGTGTACGAGGAGGGAAAGAAGAGATGGGGGAATATGTGTGTGGCATTGCCCTTCTGCCAGGCAACCCTGATGTGACATCCTTACGAGGCTGGTGGTATCACCTTTTACAGAAGAGGAAATGAAGGCTCAGAGAAGTCAGCTGACTTGCCCAAAGTCACACAGCTCCAAGATGGCAGGGCTAGGATGTACAGAATACATTCACATAATTTGAGATTCCAAATGCACAGTGAAAAGTATGCCTCCCAGTCCTATCTTCCAGCCACCTCATTCTCCATCCCAAAAGCAACTAGGCTCTGTGTCCTTCCAAAGATACACTATCATATATGAGCAAATATGAAAAAAATACATACACATATGTTTAGATACATAAATAGGTATATTAATAGATATTATTTCTTTCCTGTTTTTTTTCCTTTACCCAAATGGTAGTAAACTATGCACAGTGATTTGTACCTTGCTTTTTCTGTATATTCTGAAAATATTTTCATATTAGCACATAGAGAGTAACTTCATTCTTTTTCACTTAGTATTTCATTGCATAAATACACTTGACCTTTGAACAATGTAGGGGTCAGGGGTGCCAACCCCCTGCACAGTCAAAAATCCATGCATAACTTTTGACACCCCCAAAACTTAAATATTAATAGCCTCCTGTTGACCAGAAACTTTACCGATAACAAAACAGTCAATTAATATATACTTTGTATCTGTATTTTAAATACTGTATTCTTACAACAAAGTAAGCTAGAAAAAAGAAAACCTCCCTAAGAAAATCATAAGGAAAAGGCGTTACATCAATGGTACCGTATTTATCGATACTATAAGCTTATGTCACCCTTTTGCAAGATGAGTCGTCTGTCTGAAATGGCGGGCAACCACAGCTGCAGACCCCAACCTATGGTACATATCAAGCAATTCGACTTTTTCTTGTAATGTTGCAACTTTTCTCTGCTTTTGGGGAGCACTTGAAGCATCACTAGTGGCACTTCATATGGGTCCCATGATGTTATTCAGGGTTTACGGTATCGCACTAAATACGATGAAAAATATGCAAGAACCGAGAGAGATCATTTTTTTTTTTTTAAGACAGAGTCTTGCTTTTGTTGCCCTGGCTAGAGTGAGTGCCGTGGCGTCAGCCTAGCTCATAGCAACCTCAAACTTCTGGGCTCAAAAGATCCTTCTGCCTCAGCCTCCCCAGTAGCTGGGACTACAGGCATGCGCCACCATGCCCGGCTAATTTATATATATATATATATACATATATATATATTTTTTTTTTTAGTTGTCCAGATCATTTCTTTCTATTTTTTTTTAGTAGTGACGGGGTCTCGCTCTTGCTCAGGCTGGTCTCGAACTCCTGACCTCAAGCGATCCACCCGCCTGGGCCTACCAGAGAGCTAGGATTACAGACGTGAGCCATCACGCCTGGCCCGAGAGAGATCGTTTTCACTGTGATGTGCAATTTACTGGAGAGGTGCTGGAGCGGACACTGCCACTCAGATGCTCGACACCTGAGCTCACTGCAGTAGCAGCAAGTGGTCGCTACAAATTATCACAGTAGCACAGTCTGACTACAGTAAGTTTTATGCAGTTACGACCTAACACTGCATGTTTATGTGTGTTTACATTTCTCTCCACTGCACGGAGTCGTGTACAGTCCTATGTGTGTAATTTCTGATAAATTTTAACTTTATAATAGATTTGCATATATTTTATGGTGGTAAATGATAAAGTAGACTAGTATCTACATGTATTTTATGTATTCACGATATAATATTTTTACAAGTTTTTTTCAAATTGTCACAAATCTCCAACAAATTTTTCAATACATTTATTGAAAAGAATTCACATATAAGTGGGCCCACACAGATAAAATCCATGTTGTTCAAGGGTCAACTCTATATCCTAACTTGTTTACCCAATCCTATACTGACGGACATTTGGGTTGTTGCCAATCTTTTGTATTTACAAAAATCATGCTGCAATGAATAGTCTTGTGTATTTGTTGCTTCACATGAGTGAGTACATCTGTAGGATAAATCCCTAGAAGCGGAATTGTTAAGTTCAGGGCTATGTGTGTTTGTAGTTTTGCCAAACAATCTACCACAGAGGTTGATCGAACTTACAGTTCCGCCAGCAATGCATGAGAACAGAGCCAGGATTTGAATTCAAGTTCATCTGGTTTCAAAGTCAGGCCTCCTTCTGCTGCACCATGACAATCATTGCCAATACTAGAAAGTTTTTCCTGATGACTTAAGCCACGTCCAAGCCTCAGTCTTGGGTCCTCTTCCATGCCCCCTCTAGAAGTGCTGCGCCCTGCTGAATGCCCCGTGTCTGACATTGCACTCTGCTCCCCCTGAATCCTGTCCACCTGGAGTCAGTTTTAATTCGTTTCCAAACATCTAGCTCTCCCCTTGTTTCCTGGGGGTTACCCTTTCTCCTCAATGCCCTGGAGAGGACAGAGATGGTGTCACGTGTCTTTGGTAGGACCAAAGCATGGTGCCTGCCACGTGGGACACACTTGATAAATGTCTGCTAAATAAGTGTGCCGAATTCTCATGCCAGACACACAGATGTTGTCCCTGACGGCGCCTTCTCCTTCACCCTCAATATTCGACAAATACCAAACCCTGCGTAACTTTTGACTCCTCAATATTTGCAGACTCTCTCTTTCCACTGTTCTCCTGGCTGCCGCTTCCTAGCCCAGGCCACGGTAATTTCTTACCTGGAATACTACAGTGGCCTCTTGCATGGGCTTCCTGCCTCCATGCTCACCCCATTCCACCCACACGCCACATCCACTCCCTTTTGCTTTGTGGACAAACCTCCTAACTGTTCTCCAATACCCGTTCTCTCCTTCTTCCCTTAATAAGAGAACGCCTGCGTTTCGGCTGCGCCGTGGCCACTAGCTAAACATCACCTTTCGCAGCCTGCCTTGCAGCTAGGTGGCACCTTGTGACTGAGCTCTGGCTTCATGGGCAGGAGCACTGGGGAGAGCCACAACTTGCAGATCATGCCCTAAAGGAGATGAGCTCACTTCCGCCGCCCTTCCCAGGAGCCGGGACATAACGAACAGTCACCTTGGAGCTCAGGATGGAAGCTGGGCGTTGACAACAGCATACAATAAAGTAGAAGAGCCTCAGGAGGGCTCTGGGCAAAGTGCAGGGCACCTGGCAGGGACGCGCCAAACAGGACCCCTGGCTGAGAGCACCAGCGCCATTGCCTCGGTACCTGAAATCCAGCCAGCCAGCAAGTCATTCTTGAGCCAGAGCACTAGGGATACAGCAGGAAGCAGGACCAAAAATGCCTTTTAATTTAAAAGTTTCTTGGGAGTTAACTTGGAGCTCAGCCATTGAAATGTCAATTCTCTTAGGTTCCTGCTTCACACGCTCGTGCACACACACGCACACACAAGCACACGTGTGCACGCTCACACTTGGCAACTCTGTGCTAGGAAAGAATGCAGCCTTTTCCCTTCCGTCCGTCATCACCCGGCTTCAGACAGCCCGAAATCCTCCCGCCTGATGTCTGCAGCCTCCCGCTCTCGGCAGGCAGTCACCAAGAACCCGCACGCACTCAGCCTTGCCGCTGGCTCAGCTCGCCACTGTCTGGGCGGAAGGAGTAGCCCCAGAGACGGTCCACAGGGAGGTGCTGTGCGCACGCGCAGTAAGCATGCGCGCACATCCCTGCAGCCTGCAGCCACCGTGCCTGCCGCGTCCGCACTAGGTGCCTGGCTGGACTTTGCAGGACCCACGAACAGGGAGAAGCAGCAGCCCCTGCTCTCAGGAGAGAAAGAGGCCTACGTTAGTGGCATTGGTGACATCGTGTCGTTCAGAGCTCAGATCTGTGTATGACCCATCATGTTTCATGGGCTGTGGTGCCATCTGCCAAGGCCACCAGTCCGTTCCCCTGCCAAGCTTCCCTGTCTGGAGGTTCCCGAAGGGCATCTCTCATGAACTCACAGGAAAGAACAGCTAATAAACATGAGTTCATGCTACTCCCTTTAAAATTCTTCTTCCTCCGTGGCTCCCTTGGCTGGAATTAAGAAGTCCCCTCTCCCCGTGACAACCCAAGGCACCTGTGGTGCCCAGGAGACCCTCCCCTCTGAGAACCAAGCTCTGTCCTGGGCCATGTTTTGGGCCTGACTTCCTCCAGAGCCTTCCCTGACCCGCGGCAGATGGCCTCCAGGGTCTCGCGCCACAGCTCCCTGCGCTCCAGGCCGGCTGCGTCGCGGGTGAGCCCGCCCACTCTAGGACCCCCAGGACAGTGAGCATAACCACGCCCACTGGGCTCAGAGCGACTAGGTGTCCCACCCTCGGTCAACGGCCAGGCAGTGCAAAAGCCAGGGCCCAAGCCCGCCCCGTTCAGCTGGCATCTCTGCTCAGGCTGCAGACATCTGTGGGGCGCCGGCGGGGGCGCTGTTACGACTGGGGAAACGCAGGGGCTGCAAGCTGAGGTGGCAGCAAGCAATGGAACGGGGCTGGGACTGAGGACGTGGAGAGGGGCCCTGAGCGGGGGAGGCAGGTGTGGACAAAGGAGTCATTCCAGTCGGGGTAGCGGGGAGAGAAGGGAAGGCACAGGGCCTCAGATGGCAGAAGAACCTGCTTCTTCCAAAGCGGAAGACTCTGTTTTGGCCTCTATTTCCTCAAGCATGGGGAGTTGCAGGGATCAAGGCTAGAATTTGCAGGACCTAGATTGGTTGCCTCTAGCCAGGGAGCAGGAATGGAGATAAGATATGGCCCCCGTGAGTGGGACACAAAGTGCTGGGAGAGAGCGGGCAGGCCAGACTGCGGTTGCCCAGAGGGATCCTGCCCTGTGTTGAGCAGTCTGGGAAGGCTGCCTGGAGGAAGTGGACCATAGCTGGCAGTCAATAGATATTTGTCCTGATTGCTTTCCATGTCCCAGGAGACATTTGAGGGTCAATGCTCCGAATCCCTGAATGGAGCTGATGGTGGAAATGCTGGTGCTGCCATCACTTTGTGCGTCTGAGCAGCCATGTCCTCCCGGCGACACAGAGGTGTCTGCTCTTGGGCCTGGGGGGAGATGTGGGAGGCTGTCTGCACCAGGCAGCTGGGCGAAGGCACGGAGGCTAGGGGAACAGGGCCCCTGCATGGGGGCCTTAAACGTCAGTGTAAAGCCAGCGACTCTGCGCCCACCCAAGCACACACAGTGTGCCGCGTCTGCTGGGCCCCTGGGTGCACATGTCGTCTTTGCTGTTCGCTGCTCTCTCCCCAGGGCCTAGAACTATGCTTGGCACAAAGTAACTGCTTGACAAATGTTTGCTGAGTATGTGAATTCATAAATTTAATCCTCACGATGTCCCCTTGTGATATGATTACCCTCACTTTGCAAAAGAGAAGGTCAGGATCAAGAGGCCAATTCCTCTGACAGTGACAGGCAGAGCCTCGCACGGGTCTTTGACCTACGTGACCCAGCCCCAGCCAGGGCGCCAGACCGCTCAGAGAGCTCGGGGCAGCCGGGGAGGGACAGGAGCCAGGACCACCAGCGCCCAGTGGCTGGCGACAGACAGGACAAATCGGGACTCAAGTCCAGGTCTTTGGAGTCCCAGTCCAGTGTTGTCCTACCGCTTTGTCACTCAATGCCTGTTGTCCTCCCCTCTGGGGAAAGGGGCTTACCCAGACAGGCTGACCTCCTCGCCCTGCAGTGTCCAGACCTTCTGCTGCAGCAGGTTCCTAGCCCCTGCCATGGCCACGTCCTGTCATCCACTTGTCTGTCCGTCCCTTCTTCCTTGGTCAGGAAGTCTGTGTTGCATGCCTACTACGTGTCGGGCACTCATCTCGTTGCTGGGTACGGTGGTGAACAAAACACAAGATGCCTGCTCCTGTGGAGTCTGCATTCCAGTGACCGGAGACAGAGAACAAGTGAATCCACGTGAATTTCGGGTACCGAGAACCAGGGGAGTCAGAGAGACCGGAAGCAGCAGAAGGATTCGATGTGCAGTTGTTGGCTTCAAAGATGGAGGGGCCACATGTGATCCAGAGAGTGGCTGCTAGCGGCCAAGCGCAACCCCTGCTGACTGCCAGCCAGGGAACAGCGATCTCAGTCCAACGCCTGCAAGGAACTGAATTCTGCCAACACGGTAAAGGAGCCTGGAAGCAGATGCTCCTCCAGAGCTCCAGGTAAGAGCTGAGCCCAGCCGACACCTTGATTTCAGCCCTCTGGGACCCTAAGAAGAGAGCCCGGTCACTCCCACCTGGGCTTCTGACCTACAGAACTGTGAGCTACTCGATGGATGTCATTTTAAGCTGCTTGTGATAATTTGTTATGCAGCAACAGAAAATGAATTAGCCTTTGTACATAATGCAGAACACACAAGTGTCACATCACAGCACATTCGTGGCTCACGTGCCACACGCCACTCACCTCTGTCTACTGTGGACAGGTCCCACCCACAAAGCACTTCATGGTGGCCTCAGCACTTCCTGGTTTCCACCTGTTCCCAGAAGCCTGCTGGGGACTGGGGGCATTCCCTGCCAGGAGGCAACAGGCACAGAAGGTGGACACCAGCCGTGGCAAGTGTGGCTGCCTGTCTGCCAACACTGTGCTCCCTTCCTTGGTGCGGAGTTGTCACTGGGATGCGGCTGCCTCGCCAAGGACTTCATTTCCCAGCCCCCTTGCATCTGGGCATGGCCACATGTCTGGTTCTCACGAAGGGACCGTGAGCAGAAGTGACATGTGTTCCCCTCCTGGTCAAGGCAGTTAAGAATCGAGTGTTCTCCTCTCTTTCCCCATCCTTCCATGGGATGCGCAGAACACTACGGCCTTAGAGGCTCACAGAGCCGCAGCAGGAAGGAGCCCGGGTCCCTGAGTCACCACGGAGAAGAGTACCCCTTACCAGCGACACCTGCACTGGACTGTTGTGAGTGAAGATCAGACTGTTGCTGGTTAAGCCACTGCAATGGCTATGTGTGTCGGGGGGTCCGTCTCTCCCTAATATACCAGCCCCTGCTCTTCTGACCCCTCCCTCAGGCAGACCACTGAGACAGGTTGGAGTCCCCAGGCCTGGTGTGTCCCCAGGCCAACCCTGGACAAAGGTAAACTACCTCCTCCCCCGACTGCAGGAGAACCATGGCCCCTGCAGCCATACCCAGCCGCTCAGTGAACGCCCTCCACATGCATGGCTCTGCGCTGGGGCTGGGCTTGGGGCCATCTCTGGCCCTTCCCTTTGTCCCACCCCACATTCAATCATCACCTTGCTCAGTGGCTTCCACTCCTGTCGGCACCCCCATGGCCACTGCGCTGGGCAGGCCTCATGGTGTCTCACCCAGAAGTCAACAAGAGACTCAAACTTTCTAGTGGTCTGTCTCCCAGGCTGGAGTGCAGTGGTGTGATCATAGCTCACTGCAACCTTGAACTCCTGGTTACAACCTCAAACTCCTAGGCTCAAGTGATCCTACCGAGTAGCTAGGGCTACAGGCACATGCCACCACACCTGGCTAATTAAAAAAAATTTTTTTTGTAGAAACAGGATCTCACAATGCTGCCAAGACTGGTCTTGAACTCCTGGCCTCAATCAATCCTCCCACCTTGGCCTCCCAAAGTTCTGGGATTACAGACATGAGCCACTCAAACTCTTAATACAGCATAGATTTGTAGAGTGATCTTTCAGAAAATGCCTGTCCGGTTGCACCTCTCCCCACTCTAAAGCCTCAATGCCTCCCGATTGTCCTCTAAATAAAGCCAATTTTCCCTCCTAATCCAGCCTCCTCTTCCATCACAGCCCCTCACACTCCAGGACTTCACCATTCCCCTGCCCATGTGCAATGTGTGACTAAAGTGCCTACCACAGAGGCACATCCTTACAGTGACGATGACAGTGACCAGCTAGAATGACCTCCTCCTCCTCCAATCTCAGACTGTTAAAGCCCTACCATGGCCTTCAAGACAGCCCAAATCCTAGCCTCTCCAGGGAGCCCTCCCAAATGCCCCCAGCAGGAATGAGCTCTGGGCTCCTCTTCCAGGATTTGGGTCACATGATTCACCAACACTGTCCAACACCATGTGTCGTTGGGTTCTCTGGGAAGCAGGCTGTGCAATGGTGTTTAGGCTCCAGGGTGTCTGTTAAGAAGGGCCCTTGGGATCAACTCCTATAGAAAGGAGGAGACCAAGCAGGAGTGGGCAGAGGGAGTCGGAGAGCCATGCTGCAGGCCCAGCGCCACTGCAGCCAGCCCCACGGGAAGCTCTGGAGCCCAGGTGCCCTTCAGAGGTGTCCTGGGTGGGGCTGAGATGGCCAGGTATGAAGGGGTTATTTGTACCTCAGTGGTACAAATAACCATCCCCGACAGCACTCTCGGCTGCTGGGGCAACAAATCTTTCCCATGTGAGGCATCCGGGCAGTGCATCTTCCTCCACCACAACCTGACCTGCAGCGGTCACCTCCCCACATGCTCCAGGCAGAGAGCCCCTGGAGGGAGGGAACCCAGAGCCTGAGCCAATCCTGTAATCTTTGCTTCCTTCCTCCCACCCAAACACCCCAGGCCGCCATCTTTGTCACAGACTGCAGGTGCAGGTTCCGAGGGGCACGTCTGGGAGCTGGGAGCCCGGGAGACCCGGGCCACAGTGCAGGTGGTCAAGCTAGAAGCCAGGAGCTCTGGGCTCCCTGCGTGGCCCCCGGTGCTGGCCCAGGGAGCGCAGACGCTGACCTAGGACATGTATTATGAAGTTGTGGACATGTGTGTTTGTGATCATGGGGACCAGGTGGGGCGGGCAGGGCGATGCTTCTGCAACAAAGAATTGTCCCAAGTCCCAAATGGGTAAAAAAACCTACTTATAACTCTCCAGGTCTAGAACCCAACTCTGTTTTACATATAAACATGAAGAATTTTGTTACACGGTTTTAAAAACATACACTGAATTTTACAGGAATGCAATTAGTGTGTAAATGGAGTTTACATGTATGTGTTTAGTTTGGCATTTTAAGAAATATTCCTCTTTCAGAAAATCCTATCAGGTGTTAGAGTCACCAGAACCACACCTTCTAGCCAGCTGTGTCTCACTGTCACATTCTCAGTGCTTCTGTTTGTAGCTAAAAGCTGGGAGTAATTAATCATTACAAAGTCTTCCTAATGTCGTGGTGCTCAAACATTTATAGACTGAAATACATTTGATTTTATTATCAATTACTTTTCATTTCTTTTTATATTACAATTATTTTGAATTGTGTCTGTGGCTTGGTTATAACATCTCTGAATTCCATTTCAGGGCGGGAAGGGGGCACCCACAATATTCCGTGTAAGGAGGGAAGCAGGCACAGGGCAGGCGGTTCCTGGAAGGTGAGTGGGCCCAGACCCTCGGTGGCTGCCCTGGCTGGAGCCCAGCTTACCCTCTGAGGTCAGGCTGCCCTCCCTTGCTTCCTTGCGGAGAAGAAGGTTCTAGCATGAATAACATTGTTCCAGCGATGAAACTGAAGTCACAAGACATGGATGGGCCTGGACCCCGCCTGCCTGAGCCTGAGCTGACGGAAGGACCAGGCTGCCGTGTGATGGCCCCCGCCAGCCCAGCCCAGGCCTCCTCGCCGCCCCACCAAGGGCCCTCAGGCACGGCAACCGTTCCTTCTGTGTTCTCCAGCCCGGCCAGGCCAAGCTTCACACAGTCTGTGGTGCCGTCCCCACAAATATCCTAGTACGTGTCATCGCGTGTGTTCCAAGCCTTCCTGACCATCCGCTCCACCCCACCGTCTCTCCCCAGTACTGGCAGGGGGTTCTGCCTAACGGGCTCTGTCACGATTATCATCCTGTGAGCTCCGTGAGGCCGGAGTTTTGGCCTCACTCGCGCTGTGGCCCTCGGCATGGTGTTGCAGGAGTGTTTAAAGAATGAGGGATGGGGCCGGGCGCGGTGGCTCACGCCTGTAATCCTAGCACTCTGGGAGGCCGAGGTGGGCGGATCGTTCTGAGCTCAGGAGTTCGAGACCAGCCTGAGAAAGAGCGAGACCCCATCTCTACCAAAAATAGAAAGAAATTAATTG